>CM035091.1:65596852-65769352 GCA_020205505.1 Panax japonicus
ATGGACTAGTGAGAATAACATCAAACATGTCATCATCAATAACATCCATATATGTCTGTATACACATTTTTCAGTTAGAAAATTTTTCTCTGATTAGAAGAGGTGGCTTACTTCCACCACCAAACTCAGAACCATTTTTATTTTGTGTCATGGATCTACTTAAAGTGTAAGTTTTGTGTTCGTGAGAATCTGCTCTGATACCACTTGTTATTTCCTAAAGACACTTGTAGATCTAGAATGGGGGTTGAATAAATCTTTTAAATTTCAAGTTATTAAAGGAGTATTACCAAAGACTTAATAGTTTACTTAATTAAGCACATCATAATAAGTCTTTTGAAAAACCTCTTGAAGATCTAAAAATTAATATTAGTTCTAACAAATAGAAAGATAAATAAATAAGTAGGTAAGAAATAAAAATCAGCACACAAAGACACATGCAATTTTAAGTGGTTCGAATACTGAATAACTTCTACTCCAATCTTCTACTCCTTGAGTAGGAAATCCCTAATGGTTTAGTCACACAGATAAGGACACTTTGCCCTCTTCAAGCCCAGCAGACTTGGATATTTAGTCACAACTACTAGGACACTTTTGCCCCTCAGATGCTCTAATGATTTATGTTTGTTGTGAGGTGTTGCTAAGTTTGCATTAGGCTTTTCTTTTCAGGTACTTAGCAGGTCGAACTTTGTATGTTGGATCATTGAGTTCGTTCTTTCACTTTGACAGAGTTTTTAGCTTTTTGATCAATTTTCGTCTGTTTCAAAGTTGAATCCTTGTAGCCCCTTATACTCTGTTGAGAAATTGTCCCGTTGCAAAATGCTCGTTTGTGCAATTAATGCTCAGATGTACTAGGATGCTTGATGTTGACATTTTAAACCTTGGAGATAGTTCTTTTTTCCTTACAAGTCACATCAGTCTGTTTTTTCACCTAAGACCCTTGACGTGTCACTATCACATGTGACACCCCCAAATTCGGGTATCTTCCAACCCGACAGATGGTGCTCCAGTGTACTAACATCCAAACAATCATTCCATTGAAATACAATAAAATGAAGGTAATTACTATCTTCTTATTACAATCAAAGTATAATACTTCACAGGTTCATAAATCGATTACATTGTTCATTGCTCATAATATATAATACATACAAACTTATTAAACTATTACACAATGCCTAAGCATCCATCTTAGCTTTGCCCTTATCTCTCTTGGCATTCACAGCACGTTCATCTTTAACTGCAGTTATATAATTCACGCAAGAAGTGAGCATGACAGCTCAACAAGTTTAATCAAGGATAACATGAATACCACATTCATGAATTATATAAAAATTCTAACATAACTGAACAATAGTTATGAAGTATTATGAATCAATAATACTTTAACAGTTCATGACCTCAATTCCCAAAGTATAGAATAGATTAGGAATTCTGAACCGATCGATAGACCATGCACAGTAAATTTCAATTTTCATACTTGAAAAGGAGTCCACAGCACTAAGGTCGTTCATCCGTATAACTTACGAGCACTTCTAGGTGATCAGCCTATAGTACTCTATGTTGATCAACACTCATTCATTAAACGTATTTACGTTTAATATTTTTGGGAAACTCGCGTGCCCATCTAATAATCGATGAAAAATACTTTTATTTGTTCATAGACAAACCTTACCTTCACGTCCGTACCAATTACTTGGCATAGGATAGCGTTAATATTTCTATATAGAATGATATGTATAATAATCAATCTATATATTACGAATAGTCTAGCCGAGTTAAAATCTGGCATCGACCCTTTCTTTAAAACAAGTCTTGCAATTCAGTTCAACGAATTACATAAAACTTGGCAAACATGGAAGTTAGACAAGCGTTAAGAAAACTTGCCTTTTAGCGTCTTCAAATAACTTACTCGACTGACCACAACCTTTACAGGATCTACATGATATATTCACATAGCACACTGTAATTAGCTATCAAACAACTATTCACATTGTTCCTACAAGCTTCTTTCTCTTCTATGTCTTTGTTAACATAATATCTTTATTAAAGTCAACATGACTTATTACCCTTCGTCCCGGTTTATCACTCAATTGACGTTTATTAACCGGACTCAAACATCGTTGATAAGGTACTAACTTTGTTCATTGTACATATCTTGTTAACATGCATTACATTCCTAAGTTTCATACCATATACCTTGGCATAGGTAATATAGGATTAGTCTTAGTACATTTATTGAGTATATAAACTCAACATAGGTCGGTCTCTAAACAACTGAAGTTTAAAACCTAACTTAGTCAACTTTTTTCTATTGCCGGCGCTGCGGTGCGACATCCTTTGTATTTTGGTGGCGTTGCGGCGCGAGTTAGCAGGGTACTCGGCCGAGTCTGGCTCTACGACGCCACCACTTTGTACTGGTTTTTGCGCTGCGGCGCCGAGTCTGTGCACCAGTTGGCCAAACTAGTTTTGGTTTTCTAACGAAACTCCTGGCTTACTAATTTGTTCGTTTTACATCCGCATTGACCCATTCGAATTCCTACAAGTCAGGAATTACATCCTTTATGCCTTCATATAAGAATTCAACACTTTCGAATTCGTTAACTCAGAATTCACTATTGAGTTCATTTTATATACGTTCGTAAACGTTAATGAGCGTTCAATGCTCGTTTTCTTTGTTCTAAGTCGGAATCCGACGATTCTCGAACCCACAACTCTTAATCACCCTATCTCACGTGTTGACATTGAAAACCAACATTTTCAAGTCTCACGGCAACTTTCGACTACCAATCCGGAATTTCTACGTTTTCGACGTTTAACGTCTATTTTCGTAGAATTCACCATAACTTTGTTACTAAGATTCTCTAAGCCAAATCACATGGAATACTCCATGGATTTCATATCCACCTCCTAACCAAACAAGAAGCATATACTAACGTATTGATGGAGCTCAATTGTTTATCAACAATCGATCTCAACTATCAATATTTTCATGGTTCAAAACTATATTAAACCTTATTATTTTTATAATCTCATGACTTATAGAGATTGAATCTATGGTAAGTCATCTTTAAATCCTCACTCATGACATATACCACCCCTCCACGATTCTCTAAAATGAAAGAAAATATAAAAGAGATGGAGATGAAAGGTAAGGATTATACCTTAAGAACTCTTGAGAAATCTTTTGGAAAAATAGAAGTTAAAGCTTCCAAAGTGTATGCTTGAAAGGATAGCTCTCTTTCTCTCTCAAATAATCTAGGTTGGCAATTTGAAAAACTCACAAATGAATCAACCTAGCTTCATATTTATAGAAAATTAGAATGGAGGGCATAATGGTCAAAGAACCATCAGCTCCTTAATATTCATGTGTGGTCACCAAGTAAAACACTTGGTGACCAAGCCTTATGCTTGGATTCCACACCAAGGTGGCCGGTCCACCTCCTTTTGTGACATCCCATGGGTTGCCCCATGGGTTTTACCCATTCAGTGACCCATTAGTTCGACCCACGGTTCAGTTTTAATGAATTGGGCTTAACACCTTTACTGAAGGTATTACCTTATTTCTTAAAACTTGTTCCTTCCTATCAATAATTTAAATTGGAAGTTCCTCATAGGACAAGTCCTTCTCTATCTGAATAGATTCATATTCTATCATGTGTTTATAGTCCGGTTTATAAGGACGCAACACTGACACATGAAACACATTATGAATGCGTTCCATCTCTGGAGGTAAGGCTTACTACATAAGCTACCTCCCCTATCCTTTTTAAAATCTCAAAAGGTCCTACAAACCTTGGACTTAACTTCCCTTTCTTTCCAAAACGTATCTTCCCTTTCCAAGGTGATACTTTCAGAAAAACAAAATATCCTACATCGAATTCTCTATTCTCTCTGTGAGGATTTGCATACTTCCTTTGCCGGTCTTGAGCCGCAACTAATCGAGTACGTATTAACTCTACCATGTCTGCCGTCTGCTGAACCATCTCAGGTCCCAACATCCGACGTTCACCCACCTCATTCCAACACAATGGAGTTTGGCACTTCCTCCCATACAACGTTTCGTAAGGCGGCACTGCCTATACTAGCATGAAAACTATTGTTGTACGAAAATTCCACCAACGGTAGATATTCGTCCCAAATCCCTTTGAAATCCATAACGCAAGATCTTAACATATCTTCAAGCATTTTAATTGTCCGCTCACTCTAACCATCCGTCTGAGGATGATACGCAGTACTCAATCTTAACTGCGTTCCCATCTTCTCTTGCAAACTTCTCCAAAAGTTTGATGTGATTCGTGGATCACGATCTGACACAATCGAAACAGGCACTCCATGTCTGGAAATAATTTCCTTGACATACAACTTAGCTAACTGATCTAGGTTATACCTAACTCCTATTGGTAGAAAATGAGCCGTTTTTGTCAATCGGTCCACTATCACCCAAATAGCATCGTATCCTTTTCTTGTTGCTGGAAGTCCCACCACAAAGTCCATCGTGATGTGCTCCCACTTCCATTTTGGAATTTCTAACGGTTGTAACAATCCGCTCGGTCGTTGATGTTCAGCCTTAACTTTTTGACAAGTTAAGCACCTACTAACATATCCTGCTATCTCCCTCTTCATATTTGGCCACCAAAAGTTCTGACGAAGGTCTTGATACATCTTAGTACTACCGGGATGTATCGAATACCTCGAACTATGGGCCTCCATCATAATTTCTTCTTTTAATTCGGGATCATTAAGAACCCAAATTCTTCCCTCAAAACGAAGTAATCCCTCCTTATCGAGGTTATACTCAGTCTTTTCTTCATCCATCTTCTATCCTCTTCTGCATATGCTTGTACTCCTCATTGCTCAGTTGTACTCCCCTAACCCATTCCACTATGGTAGGTTGGGTTTCCATGGAAAATAACATCTCTACCGCTTCCTCCGGTAACTTAACTTCTAGCTCCATTTTTGCCATCGCTGTTAACAACTCATTCTGAGTTGTTAACATTGATAATTTCTCCCTACCCTTCCTACTTAACGCATCGGCTACTACATTTGCTTTCCCCGGATGATATAAAATATCACAGTCATAATCTTTTATTAACTCTAACCACCTTCTCTGTCTCATGTTCAAGTCCTTCAGTGTGAAGATATATTTCAGACTTTTGTGGTCCGTGTATATCTCACATTTCTCTCCATAAAGATAATGCCTCCATATCTTTAGGGCAAAAACTACAGCTGCCAATTTCAGGTCATGAGTAGAATAGACCTTCTCATAATCCTTCAATTGATGTGACGCATACGCAATGACATTGCCATGCTGCATGAGCACGCAACCCAGTCCTTTATGCGAAGCATCGCTATACACTACAAAATTCCCTGTATCGTCTGGTAAGGACAATACCGGTGCCTCACTTAACCTCTTCTTTAACTCTTGAAAATTATTTTCACATGTTTCAGTCCACACATACTTCACCGACTTTCTTGCCAGATTTATTAACGGAGTAGCTAATTTAGGAAATTCCGGAATGAACCTTCTATAATATCCCGTTAACCCTAGAAAACTTCGAACCTCAGTTGGCATTTTCGGTTGCTCCCATTCGTTAACTGCTTTTACTTTTGTCGGATCTACGGAAATGCCATCCTTATCAATAACATTCCCTAGAAACTGCACCCTCTCAAGCCAAAATTCACATTTTGTGAATTTTGCATACAATTTCTCCTTCCGTAGTGTCTCCAACACTATTCTTAAATGTTCTGAATGATCTTCTGACGTCCTTGAATAGACTAGAATATCATCAATGAACACTACGATAAACTTGTCCAAATATTGTTTGAACACTCTGTTCATCATATCCATAAATGTGGCTGGCGCATTAGTCAACCCAAATGACATTACCAGAAACTCATAATGACCATAACGAGTTCTGAATGCCGTCTTAGGTACATCATCCTTCCTCACCTTTAACTGATGATACCCCGTGCGCTAGTCTATTTTAGAAAAATACTTTGCCCCTTTCAACTGATCAAATAGATCATCGATCCTGGGTAAAGGGTATCTATTCTTAATCGTTAACTTGTTCAACTCTCGATAGTTGATACAAAGTCTTAACGACTCATCCTTCTTCTTTACAAACAACACCGGTGCTCCCCAAGGAGACACACTTGGTTGAATGTACTTCCTGTTTAATAGTTCTTGTAATTTAACCATTAACTCCTTCATTTCGACTAGCGCCATTCGATATGGTGCCCTTGAAACTGGTGTCGTTCCCGGTAACAGATCAATTACAAACTCCACCTCCCTGTCCGGTGGAATACCCGATAACTCCTACGGAAATACATCCGCGAACTCTTGCACAACAAGTATCTAATCCAAGGATGTTCCCACTCTTTGGGTATCCACCACATGGCATAGATTACCTACACACCCTTTTCTCAACATCTTCCTAGCTTGTGTCATAGATAGACAACAAGAGCGTCTCAGTGAATTACTACCGAAAAACACTACCTTGGTTTTCTTAGAAAGCCGAAGGTTTAAACTTTTCCTATGGCAATCTATAATTGCCTCATGGTTCACCAACAATCCATACCAAGAATTACGTCGAATTCTTTTAGCCTTATCGGTACCAAATCTACCGATAACTTATTCCATCTAATTTCCATGCAGCAATTCTTATGAATATGTTCAATGGGGATTATTTCTTCGTTTGCTACCTTAACGTCTAAAGGTATAGGTAACTTCTCAGGAATTAAACCTAATCGCTTAGCAAATTTATATGCTATAAAAGAACAAGTAGCACCCGAATAAAATAGCACATAAGTATTTATCTCATTGACCGGAATGATACCCGCTACCACATCTGTTGATGCAATCGCATCTTGAACAGTCATATTAAATGTACAAGCTGAGGGTCTACCCACTGATGTGTTGGTCCAGTAATGGCTAATTTACCACTACTAGAACTCTTATTCCCCTCTAAACCCTTCTTCGGGCAATTTCTTGCCATGTGGTCCATTGACCCACAGACAAAACACCCCTGGTTTTTCTTAGGGTTAGGACAGTTGGGTGACAAATGCCCCTCCTGCCCACAGTTGTAGCATACTGCTTTTCCCTTTAAACAAACTCCCATTTGAGATTTTTCGCATGTCTTACATGCTTCCGTTATCTGTTTGGGATCTCCCTGCTTTACCCCGGTATTCCCAGGGTTAAAACTCTTCCTCTTTGGCAATTTGCCGCTTCCGCTGGCAACTTCAACCTTAGTACCTCCTTCTAACTTACTCATAATCTTCCGCTCTTTGTGGCACTAAGACAAAGTCTCACCACCACCTTCAGCTATTATTGCCTTCTCCAGAATGGTCCCATAGGAAGCACTCTGGAAAACCAATATCCTACTATAAAGCCAGGGTTTTAAGCCCTGCTCAAATCTGCGCGCCTTCCTTTCCTCTGTATCCACCTGATGTGGAGCAAATCTCGCTAATTCGTTAAACTTGGCGGCATATTGGGGAACTGTCATATCCCCCTGCTTAAGTTCTAAGAACTTAATTTCCATCCTACCCTGCATGCTAGTAGGGAAATAGTTCTGGAAGAAAACTGTTCCCACGTAACAGCCTCTGTCCTAGCCCCACCCTGGTGAGCTTCCCACCAATAGTTAGCTTCCCCCTTCATCATGTAAGTCGCAAAAGAAGTCTTTTGCGCCTCACCTACATTTGTTATCACAAACGCCTTTTCAATCTCTCTAATCCATGTCTGGGCTTCTAGTGGATTCGTCGTTCCTCGGAACTCGGGAGGACCCACACTTTTAAAGTCCTTAAAGGTAGTTGTTCTTGCTACCCCGGGAGCTACAGGAATCCCCCCCCCTTCGTTAAATGCAGTCGTTAATAAATTAACGAACTCTTGCATAGGGTTGTTAGGACCCCCCTAATTTTTATTATGAGACTCGACCTCTTGGTTCCGTTGTCTCCTTCTCGGCGGCATAATTCTGATTAAATAAATAAAGCTTCATTATTATCTATTTAACTACTCGGTTATTATTTTAAATTAACAACAACCATTCACACCACAACAAGCATGTTAAATAAAAACTTCATTATATAAATATACTTTCATAGTCAAAACTATTTACATGATGTTCCCTTAGCCAAAAGCCATTACATACTATCCCGCGATTGCCTTATATAAAAGTTGGGATTTACAAAAAGACTACCCTTAGTTATACAAAAGAGGGTTTTACGTCACTACTTATATACCAAAAATATCTAGCGATCTACTAACACTGTCGAGCGGCATTTTCATATTTCTGATTTGCCAGAATCGACACTATATCTCAGCTTATGGTATGTCGAGTCTGCCCGGACTCAATAGAATAACAAGTAATTTTCATCTTGAAATCCTCGTGAGCGCATTCATGGATGTATGATATCCTAGTTATTTTCTGGTCTTTCTCAACCAGTTTCTTTTGTAGCTCAAGGACCTCATCCTTATAGTTATGAGCCTTATCAGTCATAAACACTTTTTCATCGTGCTCTGACTCAAAGTCTGCCTCTGTAGATTCTTTCGCCTCATATAAGGCAGTTATTTCCTCAATCTGTGCCTCTACCTGAGTACGCAAATGCACATTCCTATCCAACACTGCCAGATACAATGCTCTAGTTGCATCCAGAGATGATGGCTCCTGAGTAGGTAACACCGTGTTAATCGATGTCACCTCCATTTCCTCCTCCACATCTAGCATCTCGTTAAGGTATGATGCTAATCCCATAGTCTCCTCAGAGTATTCCTCCTCAGAGATGTACTCCTCAATGTCTGAGTCTTCTAGTACAACTATCGGTACCTCTGCCACTGGCATTGATACAATCTCAAATTGGTTAACTGAGTCCTCACTTATCATTTCCACGTTTCTAAACATCAAGCTATCGGTTGACATCTACAAACACATAACACATTGATTAATACATAATACACAATAGTATAAGTACAAATCACATTTAATATCTTTAAGATTAATTTTCATCTTTTAATTCCTTCGATACTGAGTTATCTCAATATCTTCTTAATTCAATTGACTTGAATTTCATTCCACGGACCTTACCTTCTTTACGAGGTTATTAGCCTAAGGTTCCCCCCCCCCCTTAAGTTTTATAACCTAAGGCTTTGATACCAACTAGTGACGCCCCCAAATTCGGGTATCTTCCAACCCGACAGATGGTGCTCCAATGTACTAACATCTATACAATCATTCCATTGAAATACAACAAAATGAAGGTAATTATTATCTTCTTATTACAATCAAAGTATAATACTTCCCAGGTTCATAAACCGGTTACATTGTTCATTGCTCATAATATATAATACATACAAACTTAATAAACTATTACACAATGCCTAAACATCCATCTTAGCTTTGCCCTTATCTCTCTTGGCATTCACAGTACGTTCATCTTTAACTGCAGTTATATAATTCAGCAAGAAGTGAGCATGACAGCTCAGCAAGTTTAATCAAGGATAACATGAATACCACATTCATGAATTATATAACAATTCCAACATAACTGAACAATAGTTAAGAATTATTATGAATCAATAATACTTTAACAGTTCATGACCTCAATTCCAAAATTATAGAATAGATTAGGAATTCTGAATCGGTCGATAGACCATGCACAGTAAATTTCAATTTTCATACTTGAAAAGGAGTCCACAGCACTAAGGTCGTTCATCCGTATAACTTACGAGAACTTCTAGGTGATCAGCCTATAGTACTCTATGTTGATCAACACTCATTCATTAAACGTATTTACGTTTAATATTTTTGGCAAACTCGCATGCCCATCGAATAATCGATGAAAAATACTTTTGTTTGTTCATAGACAAACCTTACCTTCATGTTCGTACCAATTACTTGGCATATGATAGTGTTAACATTTCTATATAGAGTGATATGTATAATAATCAATCTATATATTACGAATAGTCTAGCCGAGTTAAAATCTGGCATCGACCCTTTCTTTAAAACAAGTCTTGCAATTCAGTTCAACGAATTACATAAAACTTGGCTAACATGGAAGTTAGACAAGCGTTAAAAAAACTTGCCTTTTAGCGTCTTCAAATAACTTACTCGATTGACCACAGCCTTTACAGGATCTACATGATATGTTCACATAGCACACTGTAATTAGCTATCAAACAACTATTCACATTGTTCCTACAAGCTTCTTTCTTTTCTATGTCTTTGTTAACTTCATATCTTTATTAAAGTCAACATGACTTATTACCCTTCGTCCCGATTTATCACTCAATTGACGTTTATTAACCGGACTCAAACATCGTTGATAAGGTACCAACTTTGTTCATTGTACATATCTTGTTAACATGCATTACATTCCTAATTTTCATACCATATACCTTGGCATAGGTAATATAGGATTAGTCTTAGTACATTTATTGAGTATATAAACTAAACTCAGGTAGGTCTCTAAACAAGTAAAGTTTAAAACCTAACTTAGTCAACTTTTTTCTACTGTCGGTGCTGCGGTGCGACATCCTTTGTATTTTGATGGCACTGCGGCACGAGTTAGCAGGATACTCGGTCGAGTTTGGCACTGCGGCACCACCACTTTGTACTGGTTTTGGCGCTGCGGCGCCGAGTCTGTGCACCAGTTGGCCAAACCAGTTTTGGTTTTCTAACAAAACTCCCGGCTTTCTAATTTGTTCGTTTTACATCCGAACTGACCCATTCGAATTCCTACAAATCAGGAATTACATCCTTTACGTTTTCATATAAGAATATAACACTTTTGAATCCTTTAACTCAAAATTCACTATTGAGTTCATTTTATATACGTTCATAAACGTTAATGAGCGTTCAATGCTCGTTTTCTTTGTTCTAAGTCGGAATCCGACGATTCTCGAACCCACAACTCTTAATCACCGTATCTCACGTGTTGACATTGAAAACCAACGTTTTTAAGTTTCACGATAACTTTAGACTACCAATCCGGAATTTCTACGTTTTCGACGTTTAACGTCTATTTTCGTAGAATTCGCCATAACTTTGTTACTAAGGTTCTCTAAGCCAAATCACATGGAATACTCCATGGATTTCATATCCACCTCCTAAAAAAACAAGAAGCATATACTAACGTATTGATGGAGCTCAATTGTTTATCAACAATCGATCTCAACTATAAATATTTTCATGGTTCAAAACTATATTAAACCTTATTATTTTTATAATCTCATGACTTATAGAGATTGAATCTGTGGTAAGTCATCTTTAAATCCTCACTCATGACATATACCACCCCTCCATGATTCTCTAAAATGAAAGAAAATCTAAAAGAGATGGAGATGAAAGGTAAGGATTATACCTTAAGAACTCTTGAGAAATCTTTTGGAAAAATAGAAGTTAAAGCTTCCAAAGTGTATGCTTGCAAGGATAGCTCTCTTTCTCTCTCAAATAATCTAGTTTGGCAATTTGAAAAACTCATAAATGAATCAACCTAGCTTCTTATTTATAGAAAATTAGAATGGAGGGCATAATGGTCAAAGAACCATCACCTCCTTACTATTCATGTGTGGTCACCAAGTAAAACACTTGGTGACCAAGCCTTATGCTTGGCTTCCACACCAAGGTGGCCGGCCAACCTCCTTTTGTGACATCCCCTGGGTTGCCCCATGGGTTTTACCCATTTGGTGACCCATTGGTTCGACCCACAGTTCGGTTTTAATGAATTGGGTTTAACTAAATTAACATTGGGCCTTGGTTATTCAAATGATTGGATTGGTTAATAATCCAACTCAAATGAATTAGTCATTAAGTCTTAACTTAATTCTATAATACGAATCGTATCACATACGTACAATTCACATATTATTTCCGTATACTACTCGTACAATAATCATATTGTACTTCGTATTTACCCAACGTATTATACATAGATAATAACTAGTATCACCAAATGCATAACACTCGCCTTAACCCTAACGTCATTCCATCTACGCATATTATTTCCTTCTCGAAAATCAATATACTCAACCCTTAGGTTTTAAGTCCGCAGGCGAAAACTGCATTTTCCATAAATGAAATATTATCAGATATTCCAACTCATCACGATATTTTATCATTACGCATTTTCCAGAATTTCAAAATAATTCCCCTAATAGAAACAGATGAATAGTATTTTACAGAAATTTCTCGGAAACCAATTATTATCGTTTTGGAAATTCCAAACAACTATTTCTAACACGTAGGCAGAATACTAACCACGTTAACACATTCTAGGTCATAGAACGACCTTCACATAGCTTACTCACAAAGAAATCAATTAAATTCATTTAATTTACATAATCAAATAAAAATTTAATTGTCATAAAAATCCGATTTTCTCGGGCGTTACATCACCAACTAGCTGGTAGACAATTAATCTGATCTTCGATTTTTGCCAAGGATATTTTGAGAGTGCATTGGGACCTTCAACTTGTAACGCTCCAATGTTTGTCATTTTGTCAGACTTGACTGCTCTACGATCGGGTCTTTATCAATGATCGCTCAGCTAGCTGGAAGGATCACTTGTTCCCTTAACGATCTAAAGTGACTTTACGAAGTAGAGAGTTTTTGGTTTCTCCAAGTTGTTCAGCGATCCTCTTAATGTATGCGTGCTCTTGTGTTTCCTCTGCGATCTTGTTCTTCAAGTAGCATGGTAACCTTGCGATCCTATCAACTATACATCAACTCAACTTCTTTTAAGATCAACCTAACATTATTTGATCTTTCTATTCTAAGTCCTTATACAATTGATCAATTCTTTATAAGGACTGTACAAATCATATTGGTACAAAATATACATTAAGTTCATTCATCATCAAATTAAAATATGCACACTCAAACAATTTATTTTTGAATTTTAAATTAACTTGCTATTATTATTAAAATGACTACAAAAGCTGCTCAGACAAACAATTATTAAAGACTCACAGTTGAGTGTTATTAATTTATTTTTCTTGTTTTTAATTTATTTTTTATGTGATTTTTAAATTTAATATTTAGTTTTTATTGTCAATCTTTCGAATTTATATATAGTTTTTTAGAGTTCGTAAATGAGTAGAACCCAAAAGCCTAAACTTGGTGTTTAAGGAATTTTAAATGAAATAAAATTATTGTAGAATAATAAGTTATCGTCATCCTTTTTAGATTTAAAATGTAACTAAATTTTAATAACTGATATTTGAGTTAGAATTTTTTTTTAAACATTAATTAACTAATGATCTCCAATCTGAAATAAAATTGGTAACTAAAGTTTAATCATTAATATATTTTACAATAAATATTATATTTTACAATATATATTATATTTTTCAATATTTATTATTATTTTTTCATAATTTTTTAATATATTTTTGGTATATAATTATTTAGAAATAAAATTATTGTACTATAATAAGTTAATCCTTATGTGCAATATTGAATGAATTAGTAATTTAAAAAGTAATTTACTGATTCGTCATTTGCTATTAAATAATCATGTGTAGGGAAAATATTTTAATTGTAGTTAAATTAAGCCTATTTAAAATAAATAAAAAATAAAATTAAGGAGACTTTATAAAGTATTTCAGTAGTGGTTAAATTTTAGTTCCTTTAAGGCTTGTATTAGACCCTTTGTTGACTAGTTTAATGCTATTATTTTGCTATACACTTTTGATAGCACAAAAACACTAGTTTAATGCTATTATTTTGCTATACACTTTTGATAGCACAAAAACAACTACATATTCACTCGTGAGAATATTTTGAACTGATTCAAAGACTGTCTGTATGTTTACTTGGGGGCTTATGGAGTCCAAATGTGATTGAGAATATTATTTATTTAAAAAAAGTTTATTTCAAATACACTATTTAATTCGAAATGGTGGGGTAAATTTTAGACTTATAAGCCCACTTAAACACACAAGCTTTGCTTTAAACGTAGCAAAACAAACAAGCTCTTTAAATGTTTAAAATAATGGTTGTATGGTTTTGAAGCACCACAAGTCCAATGATCCCTTTAAAACAGTGTTTGTACGATTTTAAATATTTCATTACAATCAAGCCATTCTGTCCGGTCACAGGTGGTATCACCACTCTTGCATAACAAATGTAGTGGTGGGTTCGCATTTCACTATTACATTCTGTTGGTCAATTGACCAAATTCACCACATTTGCTATGCGAAAGGATATGGTGATACCACTAGGCCAAATGGCTTGGTTGCCTATTATAAGAATGGAAGTAGACTCATTATTTTACCCGGGAGAGTATAAAATACTCCCTCCGTCCCAAATTAATTGCTCAGTTTTGACTTTTTAAAGTCAAATTGACCATTTTTAAAACTAATCTTTTTTCTATTTTTGCTAAAATATAGATGAAGAGATTATAACCAAAAGAAAGTATATACAATTTATTACTAATCCTAATTTTTATAATTTTAGAAATATATTTATATATGCTTAATTATTAATTCTAAAAATAGTCAATTTGACTAAAAAAAGTCAAAACTGAGCAGTTAATTTGGGACGGAAGGAGTAATTCATTCCAACTATAATGGAATGAATTATTCCATCAATCCAAACGTCAAGTTTTGTTGCTTTTAGAACCAGATACTTTTAGCAAGTAGATGACATTCCAGTTTTAAACCGGTTTCAAAGTAGTTCAAAGCATACAAGAAAAAGAGAATGAAGAAACCATATTATCAAGAACCGCCAAATAATCATCCCTTTTCATCATTATTTACATACATAATCATGTTATTTGTGTTTAACTTCTCCAAAAATATCCACCAACCACAACGCCATGTGAGAGGAGCACCACTCTTTTCTCCTTGATTTTACATTCGGCCCAGTTTTTGGACAAGGTGGCTCTCAATTTCCATTCTCTTCTTCATCACAAAAGCATACTTGGAAATAAGTTCTTTGTCCCCAGCTTTCACTGCGAGCTTGCACCCAAGAGATGTCTTCTCCAGCTTGTCCATGTACATGTCCGATATTGGCACAAAATTTCCCTTCTTGCTGCACAACCAACCATGAGCAGCCCTCAATGCAGCCCCTAGTGAAGCCGAGTCTGTCAAACAAGTACAAACACTTGGCAATCGAGAAGAATTTTTTTTGCAGAGCAACAGAATTATGAGTGGTGTTATATATGACAACAAATTTATGTCGATGTTAAATATTGATGTATGTGGATACATGAGATAGGAGGATACAAGGAAGGGACCCACATAGTACTATTCTATTTTAGCACTCATACTTCCACGTTCAACATAAAATTAATCGACATATAAATCATTTTTTTCAGCATTATTACTAGTAAACAGAGTCGAATCATGAACTTTCTTAGTCAAGGGAAATGTAAACTAATTACATGACACGAAGTATGATAGATATGGTCATTCTTCGCAAGATGGATGTTAGCTACCTAGGTTTTGACTATGGACCGAGAATGTGTCAAGAGTGATAGATTTTGCTAACATTTAGAGGTTAGTATTGACTACTGACCTGGTCTGTGGACCGTAAATATATTACACCCAAAAATGGAAGCTATTGAGTTGAGAATGGTATCATTTGCTGAAGCTCCACCAGTGGCTATTATCCTGTTTGGAGGAGAAGGCATTCCAAATCTTTCTGCATGAGCTCGCATAGAGAGGAACTGGCCTTCAATCAATGCTCGAACCTGTGCAATTAAATGTGTCAAATATAAAAGACAAAAAGTGATTTTCCTAGGATCTGACACTGCTGCACGCAAATTATCTTTCTCTAACGTTTACTGACCTCAGAAGGAGGGTCGAATTCCTTCACTTCTTGTTCAATAAGGCCGTTAGAAGTGTCTCCATCGAAATTTGAGAGGATGTAGCGATGAATACCAACTGGATGCACACAACTTTTAAGTTTAGAGCGTTCAACTAATTAATGAGTCTCCAGTGCATCTTAGGCTTTGCATATTATAAATTACCCAACCAAAGTACATAAAGTATCATGTTTTTCTATAGTCAACGCAGCAACGAGGAAGGAATTAGCACAAATAAATGGAACAAATTAACCATCGTGTCAATTGATTTCTTCTCTTCCAATAAGAAGCAAAAGATGGGCAAATACAATATTTACTCCTTTATCAATATGAGTGATATGCTTTAGAGAGAACTATTAAACTATGAAAAAGAAAAAGAAATATTTGAGTGATCCATAACTAATTAAGACTATACTTGAAATATAATAATAAACACACCTGGTAAGGGAGGAAGAATTTCATGATCCTTGTAGTAGAAACCTAATTTTCCACCTATAGCATAGCAAAAAGTTTAAGAAACTAGAAAATAAAGTGCATCTAATAATACATTAATTGAAATAATATATTGACTAACCATTTAGAGGTGGTGTTTGCTCCAGAAAAGTATTGAAGGTTTCCCATGATTTAATAGCACAGCAATTCCGTACATCTATCAAGGTTATGATCATCAAACAGAAGGAATTTTCAGACATTGCTTGTTAAAAATCAATGATATTATATATAAGATTAAGGAAGTTTACCTTCACGTGCAAGTGATCCGTTCTTATAGCACAGCATTACCATGTAGCCTTCAGTATCAACAGGATTAGGAAATACATGTCCTTCTATACTTGGTTTATGTTCGGTGGTTATCCCAAAGACCTGAATTATAACCATGAGCCAGGTTAAATTGTATAATATTTCCAGGTGTCAAGAGTTTATGTTACAATTTTTTTAACAGAAATCTTAGTTTTTGTGGTTTTGTTCTCTTCCTCCTCTTCTATTGGTATATCTCGTTTTTGCTTGCATTACACGTCATTGGTGGTTTTAGTTAACTTAGTTTACTGAGAGAAAGGAGAAAGTATAATTACATATTGACTTCTACTCAGGACTTATAATGTGCATTATGAATTGTCAAAAACATGTATGAGCAGTTAATAGAATGATACTACCACATCCACCCTACTTAACGCCAACAAACATTCTAATTACTCTATTTGCAGCTCATAATAATCATATACTAGTTTGAAAACCCTACTTAGAATTTACGAAGTCTGACTGAGCACAGAACTAATTTTATAGATATGGACTAGAAATATTTACATAGATGGAAGCAGAACTACCAAGTCTACGAAATCAAGACTGCATATGTATTAACTTACAGTGTCACTGGTACCAAGACTAATTGCCAGATCCCCTGGAGTGTTGAGGGTTAACCCTACAATCCCAAAAAAGAAAAAAACATTTAGTATGCAACTAAAAGAAGTTAAGAGAATTGATAATACCTAATGCATGCCAAAATAAGAACTAGGATAAGGAAGGGAAAAAATAGCCTTCTTTCTCTGGATAAGGGACTGAAACCAAGAAGTGAAGTAGCAAACAAAAGGGAACGTGTGTGTGTTTTGTTGTTGAAAGTTTACCACAATTTGAGGCTCATTAAGGGTTTATTTTTATTTATTTTTTTAAAAAAAGAAAGGAAAAAAAAGTAAGAATCTACTATAGAGTGATATTGTCTTGAGATAAAGGTTGGTCTTGATCAATCAAGGTAGGCACCATAGGAGGACACTCACCAAGATTCAAAGAAAGAGGCATTCATTACTGTAACTAATTATGATAATCTCTGTTACAAAGGCAAGTAATTATATTTTGGAACGGAGGTAGTATCATTTAAAATATCAACAAGTAAGAAATCTCGTTGCACTACAAATCACTGTCGAAGCAGAGAATCTGTCATATTACCAGAGTACGAGATGAACACAGACACTAAGTATCATGAAAGACGCACGATAAGAAATAGCAACAAATCTAAAATAAAGAGAATGTTCACCTGCTAGGCTGTTAGGATTGTCTCCAGTCCACTGAACAACTAAACAGCTCTTGTTGAAGTTGAACCTGAAAGCAGTTACATTTAATATTGGGAGTAATAATGTAATACGAGAGTAAAAAACAACCAGCATATACAAGAACAAGACTAAAACTAAAAAGATTTGTCAGTAAAGTCGCTGACAATATAGCGATTCTTGCAGCCATAAAACACAGCCCTAGAAGTTGTAGTATGTAATTTGAGGATGTTAACCTCTTGGTGTGATCATTACAGCTTTCCTGCTAACGATTCATCAGTTTATCAGATGTACTACTCACAAAAGAAAACAAAAAGAAAAAGAGAAAAAGCAATGATGCACGCGCACACATGGACACAATAAACAACATGATCCACTTTTAATATTAATCAAAGTTGTGCAGGATGTGTTTCACTTAAAGGAATATTGTACCACGCAGTTGATGGCTTATAGAAACGTTAGGCAAAAATGATTCAAACTCCAGAATGGAAGTTATATTTTAAAGCCTTTAATTTCTATGTCAAAAGGATATCATAATATTGAAAAACAGATAAAGCATAGCACTAACCTTTTCACAAAATAAGGAGCAATGAAACCAGCAACAGCATGTGCAGGAGCTAACTTTCCAAGTTTTTTCTCTAAACCTGGTGCTGTGGCCTATAATAAGCATAAACCTTAACGTTATTGATAGGATACCAAAGATTTATGCTTTGAGTGAACAAGAAGCATTTGATTGATGATTTCAAATTTTATAAAAAGTATATGGAAAGGATTCATGCAATTGATTAGGATGCTGTAAAGCATGACAAATAAACCTCCAAAGCTATTTTCGACCAAGCTCTCTGCTTGATATTCATCAAGTTCATCCCTGCACCATCAGTTTGATCAATACAAGCATATTCCCCAATAAGAAGAGATGCCATGAACGAGCTAACTAAGGAGATTCTCTCTGTTTTTTGATAAACTTCCGGTTGCGTTTCAAATATCCTGCGAATTTGGGGACCAGTATATCTCTCATAGGCACGAGAACCAGTAAGTTTAGACAACTCCATTGCACCTCCGACAGCTTTCTCAATAGCTATGCATTGTTCTGTAGTGCTACTGTCCATCCATATTGGTGATTCATCGACTGAAAAGGCATCACGAAGTTGAACCACCAGAGGTTTCTTTGAATCCAATGATGATAATATTTCCGAACTACCCGTTTTCCAATATACACTACCATGTTGCTGCCCACTACCAGAGACAGCGGCAATCTTCCCAAAATCCAATTTTGATTTTTCAAGTCGTTGCAGTATGAGCTCAAATGCTTCCACCCACATCAATGTTGGGGAAACAATTCGGCCATCAACAGATGGGTCTCGATACACACCCTCTTTGGTTTTATAGTGAGGCAACTCAGAATCAAAATTTACAATCTCTGAAGTGACAATGTTGAGATTGGAATTCAACACAGTTGCCTTGAGTGACCTAAAAAAACCCAAGTTTTTTACAATTCAGTTAAAAAAACTGTACTTTATATGTTCTCAAGAATATATACAATCAAAGGATACCCAATTTGAAACTAGCACAAACACCAAAACCAAAAAAAACAATTGCCAAAACCCTTTTTATTTTATGATCAAAAATTACAATATCTGAAGTGAAAATGTTGAAATTGGCATATAACCCGGTTGCCTCAAGTGACCTAAACAATCTAAGTTTTTATACAATTCAGTTCAAAATTTAAAGTTGACATGAAATCCTAAGACTCATGAACATTCAAACAATACCCAATTGAAGTACGTTACTAAACTATAAAAACAATTCCTAAAACCCTTATTAGTTTATGATTGAATTTTGATGAAATTAAACCAACCCAGATACAAAAAGAAGCAAACCTCTTCAAATTGCGATATGGGTTTTAATATTTGGTTATTTACAAAAAGATTAGAGACTCACTGAGTTGAGCTATCGAATCCAAGGAAAAGAGAGTCCTGGGGGAATGAGCAATCCTCCATTAGAGCAAGCAAAACAGATCAATTCGAAACCAGAAAATCTAAACTGTGCTCATCAACAAGATGAATATTGCAACTGAAACGTTGTTATATATCTAGAAGTTGTTAGTTTTGGATAAGGGAAATAATTTTGGTAATAGGAGTAAGGAGATTTGGATAAATAGGATGTTTATGATCCATGTTTTTCAGTTACCAAAGGAGACGAAGCCCGCTAGGGGACCAAGTCTTGTGATCTATCAACTTAATTAACGGAGTCCGAAATATTCGTACAAATATTTGATAAATTGATCAAAATAGATATTATTCAAATATTACACTATAAATATAACTGAAAATTAATTGGATTGTTCGAGAGTGGGTTGCAAACCATCCAATCTGATCCTAACTCAAACCCAACTCGAATTTGTCTAATTCAAATATGTGTATATATATAACTCACTCCGTCCCTTAATATAAAATTTTTTAGAGTTGTACATAAATATTAAAAAAATAATTATATAATATTAAATATAATATCAAATATCTATATTGTCCTTATATTAGAAAAAGAGATTATTATTTATTTGACAAGAAATAATGAGAGAACTAAAGTTACATTTAATTATACGTGGGGTAATATTAAAAACTAAGCAATTAATGCTTACTTGGAATTCTAAAACGTCATATATTAACGAACAAAAAAATTTCTTTAAAACGTTTTATATTAAGGGAGGGAGGGAGGGAGAGTATATTGAATCAACACATATGTGCGAGTTTAGATTGTTAGCTATTCGCGAACATACTCGAGTTCGCGAATATAGTCGAACTCGCGAATAACTCATGAATATTTGAATTTGATCAAGTTCGCGAACATTTGAATCAATTCATTACATGAACTGAAGCAAAAATTAAGCTAAATATTGTAATCATTATTATCCAAAACAAAAAATGATTACTTATAAGAAGTTCAAAGTTAAAAGTTAACAAGTTCTTAGAAATTATTGATTTACAAATATCAGTAATTAAATATTAATATCCAAAAGTCTTTAAAATCTTCAAGGTTCAACCATGTAAATGTAAGCAATTGTATTGTATCATTATTTAATTAATATCAAATTGTCATTACATATGATGATTAATGACTTTATTTATGTGATTTATGACATGAGTTATAATTTATTAAATTATTAGTGATGTAATTGTAATAATCCAAAAACCATGGTTAAAAATTATATGAAAAATTAAAATTATTTTAATTAAATTAGAGGTGAAGAAGTACACATTATTATTTATTACTTATTTAATAAAAATATTTACTTATAATCAATTATTAAAAAAATAAAAAAATTATTTAAGTAATAAAAAGAGAAAATTACTACAAATTTAACAATTATTGATTAGACAAACTTTAGAATTTCATATGAAATAACCAACTATTTGTATTTAGAATTTAAAAACATTAAACATGTAAGAAATACAATTAGAACTCGAGCATCTCACGAGCTACTCGCGAACCAAGCGAACTGAACCGAACTGTTTGCGAACAAAATTGAAATGAACCACATGGTTCACGAACATATTCATTCGAGCAATCGAACATGATACCACGTGCGAACTTGATTCGACAAGTTAATAAAATCAAGCCAAACTCGAACTGAACTCAAACCGAACATGTTCGGGAACGGTTCGGTTCATTTGAAGACCTATTCGAGAGGGTGGCTGTTGTTCGATTTCTAATAATGACAATTACGTGCAAGTATACACGATCAAGAAATAATAAAGTGATAAGAAAGAGTGTCGAACCCAAAGGAATCTCTATTTAACAAATTCAAAATATTAGTTTTATATCAATCCAATTTTATTTAAATAACTGAATTTTGTGATTATTATTATCAATTGAAAAGTAAATTAAAGTAACTAAGACTAACTTTAACACAAAGATTTGACTTCAGATGATAAAGGTTTAAGACAAAAATATCCCCAGTTATGCAATATAAATCAATTACCCAATTAATGTAATTATTAAATCCACTTGAGTTGTTAACAGGAATTCAAAGTATTTATAAGCCCTTTTCCAAGTGATCAAATAAAAAATATTCAATTCAATTAATTATGCGATATTCCTATGCAAAACAAAAGAATTAAATTCATTAAGTATCAATTCTTAATTGTTACATGCAATGAAAAGAGATATCCCTATTCAATTCACAACCATAATTATTCATCCCATGAAAATAATTAAGAATACATTCTATCACCTTCAAATCTGACCCTAGATTTCATCTCCCGATTTCATTTAGTGTATCACAGTAATTGTTGGCTAGACAATTAAATAATAAGCATAAAATATGATAGACAACTCAATTTGAATAAATAATTAGATTAATATAGATAATCAATTTATAAGCATAAAAGGTTAAATTGTAGTTTTAATTAGAAAAATTAGTTCATGCTTAAAATTAAAACCAAAAATCACATGTAAGCTATCACAAATAAATTACAAAACTGAATAAAGAAGAAAAGAAAAACTATGTAAAAGTTCTTCAATCGTCAATCTCCAATCTGAATTTCCTTGCGACACTCTACAATCCTCAATTCTCTTCTCATCTATCCAAGTCAAAAATATGTGTCTCTCTTATGAAAAGTTTCCTTCCTATTTATAACTTTAGGTTTCCTCAGCATCAACCTCCAACATAATCCTATTCAGAGTAGAAGACAACCTTTTTTCCTTAGCCAAGCCCACACTCGACCAACATTTTCTACCTCCTAACCCCTCGACGTTGGGATTCCTTCTATAAGCAGCACCCCCGACGCTAGCCTAACACAACAAATTACAATTTTGCCCTTTAAGTTACCAGAAACTCCCACTTTGCCCTTCAGTTGCATTAACCTACAAAATACACACTAAACAAATAAAACGTTCTAAAATATTTGAAAACATGCAAAATATTAAGTCTAAAAATACCTAATTCATGGGTTTATTATAACAATCCAGAATTTTAATTGTAATTTCAAATATTTATTGGATAAAATAAATAATTTAATTGATGTGTTTATTGTTGAATAAATATTTGTTTGATTCGATTTGAATTGATTATTATGAGATAATATTCTAATTTAAATTAATAATTAAATTAGAGAGTTTATAATAATTAAATGAATTATTATAATGTTATTTTAATTTGATTTTTCTAATTAAAGTGATGTGTTAATTTATTAAATAAAATTATAGTTATAAGAAAAATTATAATTTTGTTATATTGGTTTATGTGGTAAATTGATTTTACAAATTATTATTAGATTTGATTAAATTGAATATTAGAATTTGTTTAAATAAATTGTGACAATAAACTATATGATAAATGAGTTATTAACATAAATTAAAAGAGTTTTAAATTTAGTTTTACCAAACAAAGCCTTAGAGCTTTTAAAATTCTTGTTTTAATCTTGTTTTGCCAAACAAGGCTTAAGGAATGATTAAGTCATTATTTTAATTGGTTTTGCCAAACAAGGCCTATGGAATTTGAATTTCATATATATATATATATATATATAATAATGATAATAAATAAAAATAAAACATAACTAAAATATATTAAAGGAAGAAAATTATATTTTTGTCATTTATATACGTTTATGTATATTAGTTAGTCTTTTATTTCTACGTTAAGTTAGAAAAAGAAAGAAAACAGAGAGCACTAGAGAGTTTGAGGGAGAAAAGAAGAGAAGAAATTCTCAGTGTTTTGAGAAAGTGAGGAGAATGAAGAAGAGAATTAAAAGATCACTCTTTTCATCTATCAAAGTTTGAACGGGCAATAACATGTATAATCAAACTTTCTAAAAGTTCTATTTTTTTATATACATAAAAAGTACTCTGTAAAATTGGTGTGAAGAATTAATTGTTTATTATGTGATTTTATATGATAATTGTTGATATAAATTGTTTTCATATGGTTTATAGATGATTTAGAGTAAATTGATTTATGTAATATATTTTATTATGGAGGAAATCATATTACAGTAAGTTTACATTGACATATGTTTAATATTATGGCTTAAATTAGAATTAAAATTGGTACTCAATTCATAGTATAAGTGTAAATTGTTTATTGATTGTGAACATATATGAAGAAACGAAAACAAAGTAATTGAAACTAACTGTTTTGGTTGTAAAACGAATTCACAGTGAGGAATTTTAATATTAATGTCAAAAGAAAAAGATATAATAGAAATAGTGAAAGTAAAGGTTGTAATTTTGATGTTTATGTGGTTCATGTGGTTAGAAACGTGTTAAAAACATTAGTTTATGTTTCTGTAAACATATTACAACTTGGGTATGTTGGTATGGTTATTAGAAAGGAGTTTTTAGGCCTAATTTGGCTTTCTGCAGTGTTCGTGATGTTCGTTCGCAAAATTGCATAAGGTACCCCCGCCCCGGCGGGCTATCCTAGTACAAAAACCCCCGCCCCGGCCGGGGGTAGGTAAAATTTGACCGAACATATTTTACTAAAATGAGCATAAATTTTTTATACGAACTCCGATTGATACGATTCAAGATGATCCGGAATGAGGACGAGTAGACCTATAACTTTTATTCTTTAAGTTTTTCGATCTGATGTCGGTATTAGGGGTCAAAATGGTCATCTTTAGGACTGTTGTGCACTAAAAGGTAATCGGAGGCCGTCGGGATGCACGAATGCAAGTGCAGTCCTTTGTGTGTTAGTATAACCTAATCTAAAGAGAATGATAATATGTTGAACATGTAATAGGATTTTATATCAAGTTGTTAATGTGTATATGGTACAATGACATGATAATTTAAGTAGTTGTAATAGAGCTAAATGTGATGCTCATGAAAAGATGTGATGTTGTTTAAACTTAAACTTAGTTAGTGAGTTATACTAAAAGTGGGAAAGAAACTCAAGAAGCTAATATTAGTGTAACTAATGAGTATTGTCAATACATATGGTATGTGTAGGACTTGTGGTGAATGTGAGTAGTGATTGTTTAACCTACGCACGAGGCAATTTTTCTAACTTTACTTTTACGATTGTGCAAGTGCTTAAACTTTATTGATGCATTGATCAAGTTCCTAAACCTACTTATATATCTATTCTAACTTGATTATGTTCATGCAAAGTCTTCAACCTAACTCTTACTTTGAGAAGGGTTCCTATCTTTAATTTTATTTCTTATTACGCAAGTTCCTAAATTCTATTGTTCTTATGTTGAGCAAGTTTCATTCCTCAACTTGTTGTTAATCATGCACGTTCATTAACTCACTTATTTTATTGAGTAAGATTAATAGCCCTAGCTTATTATAGTTCAAGAAAGGTTTGGTATAATATTCAATGCCTATGTTTTCTATTCCATTTCTAAATCATGATTTCGATGTATAATGTTGATTCACTTATAATTCATGACTATTTCATATCATATTGTTATTGAGCACTTAAAGTGATATCAAACTATATTGATTCAACTAATCCATAGTTGATGTTCGTTGAACTCTAAATTACCTTGAAGCTTATCCAAACCAAACTTCCTTTCGTGCGGACTCGTATATTAAAACTGAGATGAACAACTTTATTATAGGGGATTATTTACGCGTAAGCGTTTAGATGTTTATGCACAATACATTGTACGAAGGGTTGATCCCCCTAAGTATGAGAAGTCCCTACAGTGTTATGACTGTTTAGATTTAAGTTGAAAGAATACTTATAACTTTGGACATAGTTCGTGGTCTTGTGACTCTCAGATACATATATTTCAAATTCTATTCCTGATTATCATTAATAGAAAATATTATTCAGTTCTATTGAGCCTATTCATTTGGCAGTTATTATGATATTTTTATTCATTGTCACTTCAAGTGATCAATTTTTTGCTCACTCTTGCTTATATAAACATTACAGCTAAAGTTGAGAAGGTCGATGAACCTACCACCAGTAAAGGAAAAGAAAAGATGAACAAGTGTTGAAGACTTGTAATTATGTTGATTTCTATATTGTCAGACTTTGTTTTAATTGTTGAGATGTAATTATTTAATTTTCCTCAATTGATGTTTGTATTTAAAGGTTAGATAACCTGAGATATTTTATTAAACTTATTGATATAATCCTTTAATGGGAAGGTTTATTGTTAAATTTTATTTTATTTGGGTAGTTAGAAATGAATGTTTAGACAATGAACACCAAATCTTGTGGGAATGAAGTACCCAGATTTGGGGGTGTCACATTTATTACCCACTCATCAAATACCCTCAAACTTAGACAATTGCTTATCCTTAAGCAATGCAGCAACTAAAAAAGAATGAATGCAATTACTAACTAATATGATTACCAACTCAAGCATGAATCAACATTGCCAACCTTAGATAGCCTCAAAGATCCTTAATCACAACTCAAGTGAATGTTTAAAATCAAACGTTAAGTAAAACTTGAAATATCATCAACTAGCTTTATTTCCAACCCACAATGTGTGTGTATCAACATGCCAATTTCACCATAACTCAACCAAACTTACGAATCATAATGCTCAAAGACAAATAATTATAGATACAAGAAATTCATTACCCCTCTATAACTTTGATACCCTGTATTTCAAAAATCCTTAATATATATATATATATATATATATATATATATATATATATATATATAATATATATACTCGATCGGTGCAATGTCTAGTTTTCTTAAGCTTTTCAATGCTACCCATGTATCGAGCTTTCGACCAATAATTCCCAAACCAGTTGGCTTTAGGTTACTAGGTGTTAAGATACCCCAACAAATCTAACAACCCGAGTAGCAAATGTGACAACCCAGAAAATCTGATTGTCCAGAATTTAAGTTTAAAGAATTAGTTATTAATAAAATGAATTTATTAATAATATTCTTTGTTGTGTGTTTATTAATCGTTGTAGAACCTAGAATGATTATAAAACGGGAGGATTCTTACTACGAACTAGACTAAACGAGTAAGAAATCTAAAGACGAAAAAAAAATTCCGAGAAGAAAAATATTTTCGAGGAAAGAGACGAAATAGGTACTATTCAACTAACGAAACCCTAAGAGTTAGGGTTTAAATAACTTAAGCCTTTTCGAGAGATCGGTATGTCGAAATGACATTTTGTCGAAAGATTGGATGATAATATATCGTGAAAAGTTAAGTTAGCCGATAAAAGTTTTTCTCGAAAAACATACAGAAATCGAACGAAATTTAAACGACGAAAAGTACTGTTATGTACTTTTCATTCGTTTAACTACGTTAGGGGAAAACGTGAAGGAAAACGCTTATAATCAAAAAGTGTTTTTTAGTTTTTCAATGTTCCGAAGAATGCATAAAAGTTAATCTATAAAAGAAAGACGAAATATCCAAAGAATCGCAGTTTTTAAAACTGTCGGACAAATCTCAAAAGACGGAACCACGAAGCTTCCAAGAGAAACTTCGTGAATAGTAAGGAGGTTAGTTAGGAGGTGGGAATAATAACTTTGGGGAAAAAATGACTATTTTGCCCCTAGCCTTGGTTTTCTATAAAAGGAGAGCCTTAGCTCATTTGTTGGTGATTTGAAAAATCACTAACACTTGAGAGAGAGAGAGAGAAAGTTAGCCCGTGTGCAAATTTTGTCATACAAAAGAAGATTAAAGAAGAAAGGTAATCCAAAACCTACTCTAATCGAAATTTTCTTTAAGTTTCTATGTCAATATACATAGCTTAATGAAAATAGGAGAAGAAGATGTTAAGAATGATTTCATATGGTTGAAATCATACGAAAATGAAGTATGAAGAATTAAAGGTTTATTTATAAAAGCTTTCTTAAAGAAGTATGAATTTCGTATCATATGAATAATTCGGTGAAATAAGTAAGAAATGGTGTTTTATAACACCAAATTCCAAGAAAAAGTAAAAAATGTAATCAAAATATCGATTAGAAATGAAGAACAAACGAAGAACGCGAAAAACACGAAGAAAGTTGTTGATGGACAAATTTAAAACCGTCGTAGTTAGAACTTGTTCACTACTACAAAACAGTAAATAGACAACGCAAAAAAAATGTTGTGGTTTCAGTCAGAAAAACGTTGTGGTTAAGGGTGTTATCTATTTGACACCCTTACACAACGTATTTAAAATGTTGTAGTTAAGCACATTACACAACGTTTTTAAGAAAAAAACGTTGTAGATTTGTTATCCATAAATTAGCAGATGCTTAAAAACGTTGTAGAAGGTATGATTCCACAACGTTTTCTGGATAAAAACGTTGTAGAAGGTATGATTACACAATGTTTTTAAAATGTTGTAGATTAAAAAAAAAGAAAAAAAAAGGTTGGTTCACCTATATTACCAATGCACATGCAATATGCTAATGCCATGATATATAACTAAAAGGTCTAAATTCTCATTTAAATTTAAAGCTAAAATGTATCAACCATTCAAAATACATTCCAATAATACCATTCGTGTAATTCAAATTACTACATCTACAAAATATATACCAAACTATCATATATGCTCTACATGTAGCTGCTCACATACATCTACAAAATATATAAAAAAAGTTGCATATAAAATATTGTACTAACAATTAATCTTGTACTTTAGATTCGAACTAACAAAAAAGTCCATAGAGTCAACTTACATCCCCAAGACCCGTAAAAGGACGAACTAGACCTCATTCCTTCATAGTTTTGTGGAACTCCTCAAACTTCCACGTACAGCGCTCGGCCCCGATAATGTAGACAACATTACTGCAAGAAGCCAAAAACAATAGTAAATAATAAAATTTGTGTTCTTTAACACAACAAGAAATAGATGATGAAACAAGGAGAAAGGTCTGCATAAACTTCCTCCAGCCACTAAATTCCTTGGATTTGATAGAAACAGAAACATCTGAGAAAAATCTAAAAGTTTTTCCGGTCATTCTGTAGCACCCCGGACAAAAACTTACTGGTCTGAGACTTGAGCTCGAGTGGCAGTGTTCAGACCACTAAACTCACAGGTACTACTACAAGCTACAGTAGTAATTATCAGTGGTCTCCCATTTGTCAGAATAGTACAACTAATCGGGCGGCGATTATAGGCGATGGCGGTCATGGAGATTGAAGAAGAGAATCAAATCTTCACCGAGGAAGGTAACGATTTCAAAACGGAGGGATTGTTGTATGAATGGCAACATTCCATCAACAAACACTATTTGTGTGTGTGTTTTTCATGAAAACCAGAAAAAGAAGAGGAAATGAGAGAGATTTGCGAATGGAGTTAGGGTTTGATGACTTCGAAAAGGAGAAGGGAACGAATGAAGACCTCCGTGTTTTTTTTTTCTTACTCGACTCTCATACCTCCGTGTTTTTCTTCATTTCGTATTTTTTAACATACATAACGTTTTCTTTAAAAAAAATTTATAACCTTAAATAGATAACATTTTTTTATATGTATCTATAACATTTTGTTAAAAAACGTTATAAAAAAATACCACAACGTTTTTATAAAAAACGTTGTGGTTTAAGTGTTGTCTATTTACTATTTTGTAGTAGTGGTTGTTGGTGGAAAAGTTTAAAATCATCGCGTATAAGTTAGATGCTTATTTCTTGGTTAGAAATGTTAGAAACGTTCATGAAGAACAGATTGAACTTAACTATAACAAAGTTGTGGCAAAATTTCATAAAAGACGAACGAAAAGTCAAAAGTATGTAAATAAAACCGAATATGTAGGATGTAAGAAAACGTAGAAAACGTAGAAAACATGAGTCATGAACTCAAGAAATGAACGAATTCCAAGTTTGGATGATTGAATTACGGACGAACGAATAAAGAACGTTAATAACGTAAAATGAACGAATGTCAAAATTTAAGCTAATTGAATGACATGTTAACGGATTCAGAATGAATTTCTGTCCAAGGGAAGTTAAAGTACGTAAGATAAGTAAGAAAATGGCTTTGGAATAACCTCGTTCTGAGTTATAATGAAGAAGTTACGAGATTGCAAAGTAGGCGATTTGTACACGTTCCAACACTTAGGAAACAATTCGTGAAAAACTTGATTTTTGGCCTGGCGCTGTAGCAATGGCCAAAGCTAGAAAGGATGAGCGGAAGCGCCGACTTCGGGAAAGAGTTACTGGAGACTTGCGTTGCAACGCCAACAATAAAAAAGGGAGGAGCACCGAAATAGAGAAAAACCCAGAGAAGATCTTTTAACTGCTCAACTTCCAGGGGAAGTGTAAGAAAAGATAATGAACATATAGTTCACATAATGTAACATTTAATTAAGTGATTTAAACCTTTAGTGAAGGTTGAATGGAAAGAATGAACGAGATTAAAAGACAAAAATGTAAACGCAACGTAGTTACGATGATCGACCATTCTTAGCATACAACAAACCGTATGGCTTCGACATTAAGAAAGAATAATGAACGTTACGTTCATGTACTGGATAAAGAAAGAAAGAAATTAAAATCTTAGGTAAAGGTTGAATGAGAGATTAAGAGACGAACAATGTGAACGCAGAATATGTAAACGATCCTTTTGAATCGTATTTGCGTGCAAACGTTCTAAGTATACATTGGTTGTATGACTTATGTTAGAGTTTATGCCCTAGAGGCCAATTATTTGATATAATTTCTTAACGTTTTGATATTATATTTGATTGAATAAATGAATGAATTTATTATGGTTTTATTTACTACGTTATATAAATGTTAACATAATAAAAATCCTTAGAATAGTGATACAAATTATATAGTTTCAAGTATGTGACTTGAACATGAGATTATATAATTATAATTAGTATCATTGTTCTTAAATGTCCCTAGTCGAGTATCATTGTTGATGGGACAACAATGATGCATTAAGACTAGTATGTGGATTGACTGATGAACAAATCTCATTGGTCATAAATATATGAGATATTAAGTCAATGCATAGGTAAATGTTAGAGAACGATGTACTGGACAGACCCACCATGAGAATTCTATATGGAGCATTATGTGAAGTGTCATTAGCAATTCTCATAGTGACAATGATGTAATGTTCCTCCGACTTGAAATCACTATATTTCTATATGGGAATTTATGTACTTTGATATCATCAAATGTCACCTTTAATAGGGTGAACTATAAAGGTGATTATTGGGTACATCATGAATCGTGTGAGGAATATTAGTGATCTAGATAGGAATTTAACCATCCTATATATTAGAGGTGATATCCATAGGCCTCTTGATTGAGTAGGACTATGAAATGCATGGTCATGCTCAAATAGTGATTTGTTTCATATAATCTACTCATTGATCAAGAAAAACTCAGATTAAATTATGAAGAGTGAGACACATTCTATGACTCGAGTTTAATCTAGGATATTAAGGTTAAAAGGATTAAATTACATTGAAACATTGGTCACGAAAAGGTTGTATCGAATCATCGATCTTATTATTACTTGGGTAGCAGTGATGCATTACTAGATGTCGTTCACTGTTTATAATTTTATAATATGATTTTAAAATTATTGCCAACGTAATAATAACCTATAGGGTCACACACAAAGAACGTAATTAAAAAGAAATTAATTTAAATTGTAAAGATTTAAATATGTCTTTATGATTGATAGAATTTTAAATTACGAATTTAAATTAATAGGATAATTTATATATAGGTATATTAATTAAGTAAGACTTAATTAATATATATATATATATATATTTGGATTTTATTTTAATTGGATTAGAGTTTTGATTAATTCCTATTAACTACTATATATATGATATATAGCAGCCATTTTTAGAAAATGAATATAAACTCACAAACCCTAACCGCTCTTAGAGAGAGACTAAAGAAAAAAAATTCGAAAATCTTATTCCTTTGGTGGCTAGTACCGCAGCTCATTTTATTGCAGAATCGTGCGACGGTTCGCGTGCGTTCGTGTGGATACCGTAGAGACGTAGTACCGTAAGGAATTGCGTTGGAGATTTAGAGCGTTTTAGAAAATTCTATAATCGGTATAATATCTAAACACTGAATTAATTTCTATTTTGCATGGATCCTGTTTTTGGGTTTCGGAAATTACTTTAAAATTTTAATTTTTCCTGTGCATTTCTGTGCGGAAACCCCTACAGTGGTATCAGAGCTACTTGCGAAATGATTAATTCATATTAAGTGTTTTATTGCTTTTGATATATATGATATATGATGTTACAATTTTACCGATCTGAAATTGATTATATTATTTTTGATATATATATATATATATGATGATACAATTTTATCGATCAGAAATTGAATATATAATATTCTGTATGTAAGCGTATTCTGGTATTATGAATATCAGTGATATATATGCATGTATATGATGTTCTGCTAATTGTATCTTATATGGCGTAATAACAGTATACAACTTATGTTTTAATTGGATTAGAAGTATGAAGATTCGGTTTAATTAATATGATTAATTGAAACTGGACATATATGATATGTACCTGATGTATTGTTATTATGATTGTTTTGGTGGATCAAATATATGATTCTAAAACTGTTTCAGAGATTCGTATGGAAAAATTATGCAATACAGATTGTAGTTCAAAAAATTTAGACCCCCCCCCGTCATTGCGCACGATGGTCGTGACCCTGATTTGTTATATATTTTTCTTCAATTTTATACAAACTGTTATATGCTTATTCTGATATGCATGGTGCACATTTATGGCTTTTGACCCATAGGTTAGTGGTTTTTGGTTTTAAAATACGACTTGCATGTCATGCCTTTCTATAAATTCTAATGTAATATTCTCTTCTCATCTAAATCCCCTCGAATGTAACTCGAGGTTTCTTTATGTCATGTAATAATCTGTAATCGATAAAGATGAAAATATGGAGAACACGATGGAAAGATGATGATGATGGAGAGGAGGCATATGCATGATGAAGATCAAAGGAAGCTACTATTTTGAGATCTTTTACCACCTTAGATTGACCTTCAATCTTTCATTAGCTTGAAAAGATTGACAGTGGATTGGGCCATAACTGTGACACATTTAATTTTTTACTTTATTTATGTTTGTATGCGATATGATATGATAAATAATGTGCATGCTTAATAATATTAAAATTGGTGAGATCTAAATTAATTTATAAAATCCCTCAATAAATTATTAAGTGTAAATCAGATGCCTTCCAATGAATAACACTCATCAAGACCTTGATTAATAGATGTAGGTTTGCCAAAGCAAAGTACCCTATTTATCTAGGTAAGATGCGATAGGATAATTGTGATATCCAAACTGTTAAAATCATTGGTCCCGACTTAACTAAGTTATCTCACTAGGATTGTGGACTTAGAGGCATGGAGTTTGGTAGGTACCATTAGATGGACTAGAAACAAATGTTGTTTACCAAACTATCCAGGAGTTATATATGATATATGTGAGACCCCGAATTTTATGAAATAAAAGTATTTAATTTTTGGCAAATAGTTAAATTGATAAAAGTTTAAAGTTAAGGGTAATATGTGAATTTTTTTTCTTCAAAGTAAGCAGGTTGATATAAAATATTCGTTGTATCGGGGAATATTCTTTTTATCAGGGAATATCCGTACGACGGTACAATCATTGGTGGACCCCCACAACGGAATTATTGTCGGATTGAGAAAATGACAAAAATACTTTATGAAAATAACGGCAGAAGTTTTTCCGTTAACTGTTGAAACACCCCGGTTTTAAAAGTACAGTAATACGCGTGGTTTCATAGTAGCACACGTCATTGATTATTGATGCTTACGTTAGAAGTCACTCAGTTATACTCAATTATTACTACAGTAATTGCTGCATCATATCTCTCATATTATTGATTTAATTATTGTCACAATATCATTTGAATAATATTTTATATTATTAAATCAATAATTGAGACGACAAAGTTATTCATATTATTATTTGCAATATTGACAATGTCTAGAAGTTCTGTCAAGGAGAGGTTTGGTCACCTAATTGTGCGCCAATAAGTAGAAATTCTTATCGGAAAGCCCCCTCTTTCCTGGGAACGACCTGGTTGTTAAATATTGTGAGTTATAATATTAATGATGAATAAGTTGTATTGATTAAAAATGAATTTTTATAGTTCCATTGTGTTGGGATTATTAGTGTTAGTGGAAATCGACATCTATTCCGATGATAATTGATGTCTAGGGGTTATATTGATAAATCGAGTAATTTATCGGATAAATGAGAAATTAATTGCTACTAATTCACATGCTTATATAACTATTTGTTCACATGTTTGTACTATTGAATCACATTATTTACTATTAGGGGAGTTGGTGCAAGATTGATAATACTTGCATGACTAAGTTAAAAATGGAGGTATAGATGGAGGTACTATACTGTAATTCGTATTTTTCACATGATTATACTATTGATTCACATGATTGAACTATTGATTCACATTATTTATTATTAGGGGTGGTGGTGCAAGTTTGATAATACTTGCAAGACTAAATTAAAAATGAAAGAAAAGTTGGAGGTATTGTACTGTAATTTTTTGAGCTCCAAAACGTGCAATTATCGAAACTATATTTTCCTATAAATAGAAGCTCATTCTTCCTTCATTTCTCACCAATTCACAAAAGCTTTAGAGCGATTATTATAGAGAGAAATTATAGAGAGAAAGAAGAAGAGAAGTCTGCTACCTCACTATTCCAGTATCCAGTTTTTCCAAGGTAGGGAGTATTATTTCTTTTTTATCCATGAAGAGAACTTCTGTTATTCCATTCTTTATTATTCTGTTGGAATAACCTGTATATGCGGGTTACCCTATACTTGGTGAAATTCTTCTGTTATTCCATTTTTTATTATTCTGTTGGAATATCCTGTCTGTGCGTTTTACGCTGGACCTGGTTCCGTCTTTACTATTCTGTCGGAATATCGTGTCTGTGCGTTTACGTCGGACCTGGTTCCATTATTTATTATTCTGTTGAGAATAACCTGTCTGTGCAGTCTATCGCACGCATGGTGAGTCCTCCTATTATTCCTTTCTTTATTATTCTGTTGGAATAACATGTCTATGTGGATTACCACATGCATGGTGAATGATCCTGTATATTTATTCCTTATTAAATTGTGGAAATGATCTGTATACATGATGTCCTCATATGTTTTGAGTATTAGTAAGTGTTATGATAAGTTATGTTGGGTATTATGTGAAAACATGAAAGTTTCTTAGAAATCACAAAGAGTTGAAAATCAGATTTTGGTGAAAACAGAACATAAAATTCAATAACCATATCTCCTATTATATTTCGAATTTTTGAGTGTGGTCAAGTTCTAGAGTTAGGTCTATGAGTTTTGTAACTTATCCAAGTGGAATCACTGAAAAAAGTGTTGTAGATTTTCGTGTGGACTGATTTTAGCAAAGTACGAAAAACTGTAAAATATGAAAAAAGGTTGCTGCCACAATTTTAAAAGGGCTGTTTCGGCCACTTAATTTTTGAGGAAAATTCTATCCTTTTGGGACATGAAAGTATATGGTATAAAGTACCTCCTGTCCAAAACTGAGCTCATTCCGACTTAAAATGAGCAAGTTATGACCATTTCAATATTTAGATTTTTCCGACAAAAAATGCTATAACCGGAGTTCTATAACTCCGATGACCATAAAATTTAAACTAGAAGCTCATGTTAATATGTGTAAGATCCTGCTAAGATTTGGGAATTTTTGGAGTTAAACTTAAGGTAGCTAATTTCTTAAGGAATTAATTAGAAATTGATTTTTGAAAAATAGTAAATGAATTTAAAAAATTCCAAAAAAAATATATGTTCAATATGGGACTATATTATGCTTAATCCCAGAAAAGAATAATTTTTGGGACTAATTTGGTATTTTTTATGAAAATAATCTAGTTACGAGTAAATGAGACGTTATTAGTTCTTGATTAAATTAATTCTTGAACTTGTTTTATTGAATTCTTATATCATTGTCATCATCCTCATATTTATATTTTGTTGAAAGTCATCTGTGGCCTGTAGTGCATAGATGGACTTGGTATGATTATGACCAGGGATTATTCGGTATAATCGTGACCGTAATGTTACAAATGATGTGGTAAAAGTCCTCATTGGCCCGTAGTGCATTGATGGACAGTTTTTGGTATGATTATGGCTATGGATTCTCTTCGGCCAAGGGTGCAAAGATGAATTATTTTATAGCATGATCAGGACCGTTGATAACAACACGATTATCTTTGGCCCGTAGTGCATGGATAATTTGTGGTTGTGATACTAATGAAAAAGTCCTCATTGGCCCGTAGTGCATTGATGGACAGTTTTTGGTATGATTATGGCTATAGATTCTCTTCGGCCAAGGGTGCAAAGATGAATTGTTTTATGGCATGATTAGGACCGTTGATGAAAACACGATTATCTTTGGCCCGTAGTGCATGGATAATTCATGGTCGTGATACTAAAGAATATCATTGGCCTGTAGTGCAGGGATGATTTGATGATGTGGATTAATTATTGAACTGAGTCTCAGCAATGAAATATTAATTCATGGATGTGATAATAATGAATATCCTTGGCCGTAGTGCATGGATAATTCATGGATGTGATATTAATGAATATCCTTGGACGTAGAGCAGGGGTGATTCGATGATGTGGATTATTTGTTAAGCTGAGTCTCAGCATTATTGGTTTTACAGTTGTATATCTTTGGCCTATAGTGCAAAGATAAATTTATTAGTATGATTATGAGCAGGAATTGTGATTTGGTATAACCATGATTTGTGATATTTTAGGTGATGATAGGTGATGAGAATCATCTTCGTCCTGGGTGCGAAAAGGGAATTCAGAATCACAATTATGATTAAGATTTATTCATATGATTGTGGACAAGAATTGTTGATTGATGTTACAGGGATAAAACATTATTGGTGGACTTTTAACATGGAGAAAATAATAGACCTGATGGTCTATTTGACTCTTCTAATGGATTGCTCGTTCCGCTGCAACTATGGTTGAAAAGTTTTATCATCTACCATATGTTCTAAATCTTTGATTTATTATTGATGAAAGTTATTGATAATTTAATTATCTTTAGTCATGATATTTTTTACTGGGCTAGTTGTGCTCACTCTTTCTCTTTCACAATTCCTTTCAGGTAATAAGAGTGTTGCCGTAAGAGTGTTGCCGGGTGGAGTAGGGATAACAGAGGAATAGAACAGTGGTCTCTAGCTGTGGAGGTTCTCCCTAAACAGTATAAAAAAATGTGTTGTATTCTATACATCATTTAGTAGTTATATTTGGTGAATCAAATAGGGTGAGGCGAACCCAACTTTGGAAGGGTGTTTTGCCACTATCACACAAGATGTCTAATGACATACAACCTAGTGTTATTATAAAACAGGGTTGTGCACATCCACTTGCTGAGTATATCTACAGGCACTACTTATATGATCTTGGAGTTGATTTAAAATATAATATTCACTTGGAAACAGTGGAGATAGTTATATATCAAGAGAAGACTCACTATTGGAAAGGAGATGATAGTAATCTTCTCATTTTTCTTTGGGGTCTATTGGGTCAACCAAGGATAATTCTGTGGCCATATGATATCTATTATAACCTAGACGCATGACCTCCCATGTACGAAGGTTTCCTTGAGCACTTCCCAAAGATTTTAATTTCTAAAATAGTTTTTGACTATACTTTTATGTAAAGTACCATTGTAAGGTTATGGTCAAGGCACCATGAGAGTTACATACATTTGTATTAAAACTCACAGTTAACTATGGTCGTATTCTACACGACAGCTCAATAGTTGTATAAATGAAGTTGTATTTGAATTTTGTACCATGTATCTGGCGACTCAGAATGGGTGATGTATACCTAATTTTGGGGGCGTCACAATATAATTGACAAGGGGTTGTCTACCTAAATAATTGTGTTTTAAGAGATTAGCCAAAGCTAACTTAAGGCATAATGAAATATGGATCTTGGCTCACTAGAAAGATTTAATAGAAAATGTTTTCCGAATTAATGGCGAGGGCTATTAATTTGAATAAAATAGTGGGAGATATATTTTGAATGTACTATTATCAACTACATAATATCAACTCTACAATTTGACTTATTATTTTTTGCACTTATAAATTGTAGATATCAATGGCAAACAACAACAACACAAATAGTATTTCATTACGATCATTCCTTGAGAAGGACAAGCTGAGTGGAATTAATTTCCTTGACTGGCATAGGAACTTGAGGATTGTCCTCAAACAAGAACGCAAGCTATATGTCCTTGATGGGCCCATTCCTGCAGCACCAGCTGTCACTCCACCACGTGCGGAACATAATGCTTACAAGAAGCATCAAGATGATGCTCTGGACGTGAGTTGTGTCATGCTAGTAACCAGGAACGTTGAGCTTCAGAAGAAACACGAGTTGATCGATGCTTATGAGATGATCGAGCATCTCAAGAAATTGTTCGAAGGGCATGCTCGATAGGAGAGGTATGATACAAGCAAGGCGTTGTATCACTGCAAAATGGGTGAACGTGATCCAGTTGGTCCACATGTGCTGAAAATGATTGGGTATATTGAGTACCTTGATAGGTTGGGTTTTCCAATCACTCCGGAAGCCCAAAATGATCTTGTTTTGCAATCTTTGAACATCAGCAACTCTCAATTTGTTATGAACTATCTTATGAATGAAATTGAGAAAAACCTTATTGAGTTGTTGAGCATGTTAAGAACTGCCGAGAACAACATGAAAAAGGCAGGACCCGCTCCCATAATGATGGTGCAAAAGGGGAATGCTAAGGGAAATTGAAAAGGCAAAAAGAAGATAGAATCTAAATCTTTTGCCAAACTCAATTCCAAAACGAAACAGGCTTTAAAACCTAAAAGAGGGGTGGCTAAAGAAGGTGAGTGTCACTTCTATGGAAAACCTGGACACTGGAAGAGGAACTGTCATGCTTATTTGGAAGAAGTGAAGAAAAGGAAAGGAAGTACGACTTCTAATTTAGGTATATATGTTATAGAAGTCAACTTGTCTACTTCTACATCATGGGTATTGGATACTGGATGTGGCTCTCACATTTTTGTTAATGTGCAGGGACTCCGAAGGAGTAGGACTTTGGCGAAAGGAGAGGTTGACCTACGAGTTGGGAATGGAGCAAAAGTTGCTGCACTGGCCGTAGGAACTTATCATTTATCTTTGCCCACTGGGCTAGTTTTAGAATTAGAAGATTGTTATTTTGTGCCTGCTATAAGCAAAAACATTATTTCTGTTTCTTGTTTGGACAAGAAAGGTTTTTCATTTATAATAAAGAACAATGGTTGTTTGTTTTACTTAAAGTATATTTGTTATGGTGTTGCATAATTTTTTAACGGTCTCTATATTCTTGATTTAGAAATGCCTATCAATAACATAAATACAAAATGATTTAAATCAAATTATTCAAATCCGATATATCTCTGGCACTGTCGTTTAGGCCATATAAATGAGAAACGCATATCCAAACTCCATAAAGATGGGTTCTTGGATTCATTTGATTTTGAATCATATGAGAAATACGAGTCTTGTTTATTAGACAATATTACTAAAGCCCCTTTCACTGGACACAGTGAATGGGCTAGCGATGTATTGGGACTTATACATAGTGATGTATGTGAACCCATGAGTTCGTTAGCAAGCGGTAGGTTTTATTACTTCATTACATTTACTGATGACTTTAGTAGATATGGATATGTGTATCTTATGAGACACAAATTTGAATCCTTTGAAAAGTTCAAGGAATTCAAGAATGAAGTTCAAAAGCAATTTGGCAAAAGCATAAAAGCCCTTCGATCCGATCAAGGAGGTGAATACTTAAGCCAAGACTTTGATGACCTTCTAAAGGAGTGTGGTATTATATCACAGCTCACTCCACCTGGAACACCACAATGGAATGGTGTATCTGAGAGGAGGAATCAAACCTTATTGGATATGGTACGATCAATGATGAGTCATGCAGATCTTCCAATAAGCTTCTGGGGTCATGCCCTAGAAACAGCTGCATTTACACTTAACCGTGTTCATACAAAGACGGTTCAGAAGACACCATATGAGATGTGGACTGGGAAATGTCCTAGTATGTCATTCATGAAGATTTGGGGTTGCGAGGCATTCGTAAAACGTCTCGATTCTGACAAGCTCGTACCCAAATCTGACAAATGTACTTTTGTGGGATACCCAAAGGAAACAAAAGGGTATTATTTATACAAACCTTCTGAGAACAAAGTATTTGTTGCTCGAACTGGTATTTTTCTAGAAAGAGAGTTTGTCTCTAAAGGAAACAGTGGGAGGAAAGTAGAACTCGAAGAAATTCGAGAATGTGCCGAACAAGATTTTTGTAATTTAATTTTAATATTTATTGAATTAAATAAATATTTTTCGATGATTTAATTATTAGATTTAATAATTATTTGATGCAGTTGTGGTAGATTAATTTAATTATATGTGTTAAATTTATTAAATTAATGTAGAGAATAATTATTATTCAAATATGTAATCATGTGAGCTTATTAAATTAAATGAAATAATTTATTAAGCATGATGTTATTTTATTTAATTTAATTATTAATTAGAGAGTTAATAATTTGACATTATTAATTAATGAGAAAATTAAATATATGACTATGTGAATTTATGAGAAGTTATTATATTTTATTTATATTAAATAAGATATTTGAATTATTGTGCAAGTGGGTGTGACACATGATTTAAACTATATTATAAAGGCTTTATTAAATTAAATGGTTTTGTAATCTATTAATCTAGCCAAACATGGCTTTAGGGGGAGTTATGGGTAGTTAACCCATGATGGGTAACTGACCATAGTGCGCGTCAGTCGATTCTTATTATGCGTATTCTCTTTTTTCTTCTTCATTATCTTACTAAGTCTGATAAAACATTACAGAGAGAAAATCAGAGAGAGTTTGTCAGAGAGAAATTGTGAGTCTGTGAAAGAGAATTGAGAGTGAGGAATCTAAGCCTACTAAATTATACTCTACAGGGTAATCTCCTCCTTCCCAAATTCTATTTTTACGTTATTTGAGTTTTATGAAAATGGCATTCATTCATACTGTAAAGCCTCTGTAATTGGGATATGAGTAACGATTATGGGTTTTGTATGTGTTATGGCACATCACATCGTATTTAATTATATATATTATGTAAACTATATCATCAGTTTCATGAAAACACATGTCGTATATGTTTTTCATAAATTACAGAGTTTGGGTTTTGGCCATATGGCCTTATAAGTGATATTTCATGTGTTGATCGTATATTATCCCTAAATTTTACACTTGTATGTTGTTAAGCATGTTGATACAAAGAGACCAAAGTATAAATAAATGGTTTCGGTGTTATAACGAATCCGTAGTGATAATTTTCATGTTTTATTTTCAAAACTTTCATGAACATCAAAGTAAGTGAAATTCACATATTTTAGTTTTGTGATTATGTGTTTTAATGGGTTAAAACCATTCTATAAATGTTGGGTTATGTTTATGCTTGAATTACATTATATGGGTATGTCTAATTTCGAGTAGAAAATAAGAAATTGGGAGAAATTGGCATGTTCTGCGATTTTTCGCGAACAGCCATTTTTGTGTCTGGTACGCCGGGCCGCAACGCCGGCTACCTACCTATTTCCCGCGCCGCAGCGCCATGTCTCGAGCCGCAGTGCCACGGCGCTGTAGCTCCAAGAGTCCGGCCGCATCTCCATCGCGCCGCAGCGCGAAGACCAAGTGTAACAGTGGCGTTGCAGCGCCACTCTCCAGAAAGTTCAAGAATGTATTTTTTTAATTAATTAAGTCTAGCAATGTGTTAGTAACTTAATGTAATGAACATGTAAACATGTTAGAAGTATAATGTGATGATAAAATAGATGTTTAACATGTAAATAACATAATTACACGTGAATTGAGTTATGGAATACATAATTAAATTATTATTCATGAAGTGATATTATGTGACAGTAAATGTGATAATTTGACTAAGTATAGTTATAACCAAAGTATAGATAAAAGAATAATAGTTGATGATTAGTTAAGTTATAATTAACTGGTATTGTGAATGTGAATGGTATGTAGGATTAAATTCAAAGAACGTGCTTAGTTAAAGTGTAATCTACGCATGAGACAAGTTTCCTAACCCTACTTGTCCTTATTGTTCAAGTTTATTATTTACCTCGAGCAAATTATCATTACTATTATTCAAGTCAAATTATTATATTAAAGATTGATTATCTTTTCAAAGTATGATTTTGTTATACAATAATCGTTCTATTGTATACTTCTTGAGATTATTATTCAGATTTGAATATCATTATTGTTGAACCTTGTTAGACTAGTGAACCTTATTGATTCAACTAGTTCATAGTTGATGAACGTTCTAAATTTCAGAACTCTTATTGAATTATCCAAACCAAACTTCCTTTGGTGCGGACTCGAATGTCAAACTGAGATGAACAACCCTGTAAAGGGGTATACTTATGCGTTAGCGTTAAGATATTGTGTACAGTATGGTACTAAGGGTTTATCCCCCTAAGTACGAGAAGAAAGGTCCAAAGTCTTATGATTGTTAAAGGTTTCAAGTATAACCCTTGATAACCTAGGACATAGTTCAAGGTCTTATGACCCTCAGAATTCTTTTGATTCTTGTTATTTATTCTTGATTCAAAAGTTGAGCTTTTATTCAGATGTCTTTGATTCACTCGCATGTTATTATACTATTATTTCATTGTTATACTTGTGGGCAATAGTGCTCACTCTTGCTTATTAATAACATTGCAGTTAAGAACGAAAGAACCGATGAACCTTCCACTAGTAAAGGCAAGGGAAAAGTTAGCAAGTGATGAAGACTTGTTATTTTATTTGATGATGTATTTATGTTAGACTTGAGTTAATGATGTTGTTTAAGACTTATTGTTTATATTTCCGCACAGATGTTTAAGGTTAGTTTAACCTGGGATTATGTTTATGATTCAGATGTTGTAACCCTATAAAGGGAAGATTTTATTTCTATCTATTGCGTGGTTTGAATTTCTATGGGTAGATAGATAGATGATATTTGTACAGTGAACACCAAATTCCGTGGAATCGAAGTACTCGGATTTGGGGGTGTCACAAGTTGGTATCAGAGCTGTAGGTTATGAACCTTAGGTGGGGGAACAACCTTAGGTAGTAGCCTTATAAAAGAAGATAGTAATGGAAAACTCTTACCGAGTTCTAAGAAATGAATTTTTGTAATTCATTGAAGATAATAAAATATATTATGTGTTTATGTGTTAAAGTATGGGTTAGATGGTGTGACTTAGTAACTAAAACTTAAAATTTTGTTGTTAGGATGTCGAATGTTGGAGAAGCTAGTCAAGCTGGGGAGGAAGAACCCCGAGTACCTATAGTACCTACAGAGGAGGAACCCCGAGACATTCATGTCGTTAGAGAACAACTGGTACAGAAGGAGTCATCTCCATTGATCACCATTGTTGGTTAGGATCATGAACCTGAGACTGATCCTGAGGAGGAATTTGATGAGGAAGAGGAAGAGGAAGAAGAGGACTTACCACGGTACACCGTTGATGTTGAGATGTATGACACGTTATATGACTGTAACGTAGAGTTACGAAACGAGGTTCAGGATTTGACTGAGCGAGCGACTATTCAGCAGTCTACTCTCGAGCAGAAGGAGGGGAGATTTTGACTCTTTACTCACGATTGGGAAATGTAGAATGGGATTTGGTCCATGAGAAGGGTCAAACCGAAGATAAGACCGAGGAGATAGAGAAGCTGAAGAAGGAACTGAAGGAAACCTCCGAAAGACTGAAAATAGCAGAGGAAGGATGGGTAAGAGAATCACGTCGAGCTGATCATGCAGAAGATGATGGTCGTGCAAAGAAGGCGAAGATTGGAGAGAAATACTCTATACTTAACAAGGCAATGAATAAGACCCAAGATCGAGTTTTGAGGTACCCAATCTAGTACGAAGGACTACCATTGTACATGATGGATCGCAAGGCGATGTATCGTATCTTAGAAGAGGAGCGTAGCAAGGCTATTCAGCACCTTAACCGGCAGTGATATGATTTGCTTAATTATGTAAAGAACTTAATTAGTTTTTAGATGTAAATTCTGACGTGTTTATGAACGAAAGAATATTTGAATGTTTTAATCCCGTGGATTTTTTATTCCAGGATAGTTGATGTAAATAGCAGTTATGCTATCGTTTAATGTTAAAACTTTTGATTTGAATGAAAATATATCAAGTTGCTTGAGATGATGTGTTAAATGAGTATGTTAAATTGTTAAGAAATGCCTTAACTATTTAGAGAAATAAATAAAGTTCTAATAAGCATATATTTAACAGAAATATGCCGCCAAGGAGAAGACAGCAACATCAACCAGCTCAGGAAAAGTCTACCAATAATAACAATAACGCCAATGCTAATCCCGTTCAGCAGTTGGTGAACTTACTAACTGGAGCCATGAATAATCAACCTCAAGCTCCACCAAACACAATGTTTAAAGACTTCAAGGTCGTGGGACTGTCAGAGTTCAAAGGTTCCATGAACCCAATCGAGGCTCAAACGTGGGTTATGGAAATGGAGAAGGTTTTTGACGTTGCTAGGGTTAAAGAAGACCAGAAGACCGCTTTTACAACGTTTATGCTGAAGTCTAAGGCTAGCTACTGGTGGCAAGCAAACAAAGTGCGAGGAGGTGAAGGTGTAATTACGTGGGAGAGATTTAAAGAGATGTTCTTCGAAATGTATTTCCCGACCAGTTCACAGAACCAAATGGAGGTTCAATTTCTAGAGTTGAAGTAGGGAAATATGAGCGTACCTGACTATGCGGCTAAATTCAACGAGTTAGCGAGGTTCGCCCCGTACCAAGTACACACTGACGAGAGAAAAGCCAGAAGATTCGAACAAGGACTAAAGCCTTGGGTGTACAACAAGGTATCAATGTTTCAACTAAACACGTTTACTGGAGTACTGGAGAAGGCCATCCTCGCTGAAGGTGGAAGCGATGCGGTGACCAAGTACAATCAAGATCAGAAGAAGAAGAAGAGTGAAGGTGAAGTAAATAATAAGGCTAGTGGAAGTGGCACAAGAGGTGGAAATTTTAATCAGAAGAAAAGGTGGAATGACAACTCATCATTAGGGAATCAGCAAGGTAGTCAGAAGAAAAGAATCGAAGCAAGCCCGACTTGCGGGAAAGCCCATCTGGGAGTTTGTATGAAAGGAAAAAGAGTGTGCTACAATTGTGGTCAGGAAGGCCACATAACACCTAACTGTCCTAACCCAAAGAAGGGTGCTGCTTTACTTGTGGTTCAAAGGACCATCTGGCAAGAGATTGTCCTTAGAAGGGATCGGAAGGGTCAGGATAAGGAGGAAACCGGGGAAACATCAGTGGAAATGCCTTAACTATCACCGGACCCACCGTAACAAACCGACCGACTGCCAGGACTTTCAACATGACGGTGCAGGATGCAGTTCAATCCCTTGATGTGGTGTCAGGTATCATTCCGATCAATAAAATTAATGTTTATGTTTTATTTGATTCGGGTGCTACTTGTTCCTTTATATCGGATGACTTTGCCAAGAATTTAGATTTGCCTAAGGATGAATTGGATTACCCCATGAACATAGAAATTGCGAATAGAGAAATAATCCCTGTTAAGTACGTACATAAGAACTGTAAAGTGGATATTAAGGGTAATATCATGAACGTAGATCTTATCCCTATTCGACTTGGGGAATTTGATGTTATTTTGGGAATGGACTGGTTATTCAATTACGGGGCTGTAATTGATTACCAAAAGAAGCGTATTAACCTTATGACTCCGTCAAAGGTTGTATTTTATGGTAGCAAGTCGCCTAGACAAGCGAGTTTTCTGACGATGATGCAGGCCAGGAAGTTATTAAGACAAGGCTGTGTAGGATATTTAGCTTACATAGTCGACAGTCGAAAAGAGAATCCGAAGGTAAAAGAGAAACCGATTGTGAGGGACTTCGTCGATGTATTTCCTGACGATTTGCCAATACTTCCACCAGATAGAGAAGTAGATTTCATGATCGATTTGGTGCCAGGAACTACTCCAATATCAAAGGCACCATACTGAATGGTACCAGTAGAGATGAAAGAATTAATGGTACAATTACAAGAATTGTTGGACAAGAAGTACATTCAACCTAGCGTATCACTGTGGCGAGCGCCGGTGTTATTTGTAAAAAAGAAGGACAGATCGATGCGACTCTGCATTGACTACAGAGAACTGAACAAGGTCACGATTAAAAATAGATATCCATTACCAAGGATCGATGATCTGTTTGATCAATTGAAGGGAGCAAGATATTTTTCCAAGATAGACTTGAGGAGTGGTTATCACCAACTGAAGGTGAGGCCAGAGGATGTACTAAAGACAGCGTTCAGAACGCGATACGGTCACTATGAATTTTTAGTAATGTCGTTTGGTCTAACGAATGCTCATGCAACATTTATGGGACTAATGAACGGTGTGTTCAAGCCGTTTTTGGACAAATTCGTGGTGGTATTTATAGATGATATTTTGGTATATTTGAAAACCAAAGAAGAACACGAAGAGCATTTAAGATTAACGTTGGAAGTATTGAGAAGGGAGAAGTTGTACACTAAATTTTTGAAATGCGAATTCTGGATCGAGCGAGTATAATTTCTTGGTCACGTGATCGATTAAAACAAAATTTCAGTAGATCCATCAAAAGTTAAAGCCGTGATTAACTGGGATCAGCCGAGGACGCCATCAGATGTATGAAGTTTTCTTGGATTGGCAGGGTATTATAGAAGATTCATTTAAGATTTTTCTAAGATCACAACTCCGCTAACGAATTTAACTCGAAAAGCTGTGAAATGTGTTTGGACGGATAAGTGTGAGGAAAGTTTTCAAGAATTGAAGAAGAGGTTGAGTACGACACCTGTGTTATCTCTTCTAGATGATACAGGAAATTTTGTTATTTATAGTGATGCATCGCATAAAGGACTTGGCTGTGTGCTGATGCAAAATTGCAAAGTCATTGTGTATGCATCACGACAATTGAAGGATTACCAGAAGGGATATCCGACCCATGACTTGGAGTTAGCTGCAGTTGTTTTTGCTTTGAAAATTTTGAGGCACTATCTCTACGGGGAGAAGTGTGAAATATATACGGACCACAAGAGTCTGAAATATATTTTTACACAGAAGGAATTGAATATGCGTCAAAGAAGATGGTTGGAATTGATTAAGGATTACGATTGTGAGATTTTATACCATCCAGGTAAAGCAAATGTAGTTGCCGACGCCTTAAGTAGAAAGGGTCGTGAGAAATTGACGATGTTGACTGCTCAGGAGGAGCTAATTGCAGAAATGAAGAAACTGGAGTTAGAGGTGAAGTATCCTATGGAAATTGATGAGAAGCTATTTTATATGCAATCTGGAACAACCCTACTGGATAAAGTTAAGGAGGCTCAGCTTCAGGACGAAGAATGTAAAAAGGTGACAAAGAAGATATCTGAAGGAACTGAACCGAGATTTAAGATGGACAAGGAAGGAATATTGAGATTTGAGAGTAGAATTTGGGTACCGCCAGTACAAGAAATTAAGGAAGGTATTTTGAGCGAGGCTCATAGTTCACGATATTCGATTCACCCTGGTAGTACCAAAATGTACCAAGATCTTCGAAAACATTTCTGGTGGCCGAATTTAAAACGTGATGTTGCAGAATGTGTTGCCAAGTGTCTAACCTGTCAGAAAGTAAAATCAGAACATCAGAGACCAAGTGGATTGCTTCAACCGTTAGAAATCCCAGAATAGAAATGGGAACATATTACAATGGACTTCGTGGTTGGCCTTTCGATGACTCAGAAAGGCTACGACGTAGTATGGGTTATCGTTGACCGACTGACTGAAATCTGCACACTTCCTTTCGATCAAAATAAGATTCAACTTAGATCAGTTGGCGAGGCTATACATAAAAGAGATTATTTCGAGGCACGGAGTTCTGGTATCAATTGTTTTAGATAGGGATCCGCGCTTCACACCAAATTTTTGGAAACGTCTTCAGGAATGCATGGGTACACAATTGCGAATGAGTACAGCTTATCACCCTCAAACAGACGGACAGAGCGAACGAACAATTCAAACGTTAGAAGATATGCTAAGAGCCTATGTGATGGACTTCAAAGGAAATATGGATGATCACCTATCGTTAGTAGAGTTCGGTTACAACAACAGTTACCACGCTAGTATTGGCATGCCGCCTTACGAAGCGTTATACGGCAAAAAGTGCAGAACTCCGCTTTACTTGGATGAAGTTGGTGAAAGATAATTGTTAGGGCCAGAATTGGTACAGCAGAAGGCAGAAATAGTCAAAGTGATCCGAGCACGACTGGTAGCGGCTCAAGATCGACAGAAGAAATACGCTGATCCACATCGTAAAAATATCGAGTTTGAATCAGGTAGTTATGTTTTCTTGAAGGTCTCTCCCTGGAAGGGGAAGATCAGGTTCAGAAAGAAAGGAAAATTGAGCCCAAGATTTATTGGACCCTTTGAAGTATTGCGTAGAATCGGAGAAGTCGCGTACGAGGTAGCCTTACCTCCATCACTCGAGAATGTCCACAATGTCTTCCATGTTTCTGTGTTACGACCCTACAAAGCCGATTACAAGCATATAATTGAATATGAACCCTTATATTTTGAAAAAGACTTATCTTATGAAGAAATTCATGTCCAAATTGTCGACCAAAAAGAACAAGTTCTCAGAAATAAAGTTATACCTTCTGTTAAGATAATTTGGAGGAACCACAACGCTGAAGAAGCTACATGGGAACTCGAAGAGAATATGATGAAGAATTACCCTCATTTATTTACTTAATTATTTGTAAGTGATTCTAGGGACAAAATCTTTGTAATGGGGGGAGAATGTAACGGGTCGAATTTATTGAGTCGTGATTCTGGGGACAGAATCCTTTTAAGGGGGAAAGATATGACGAACGAGATTTTTGTAATTTAATTTTAATATTTATTGATTTAAGTAAATATTTTTTGATGATTTAATTATTAGATTTAATAATTATTTGATGCAGTTGTGATAGATTAATTTAATTATATGTGTTAGATTTATTAAATTAATGTAGAGAATAAATATTATTCAAATATGTAATCATGTGAGCTTATTAAATTAAATGAAATAATTTATTAAGAATGATGTTATTTTAATTAATTTAATTATTAATTAGAGAGTTAATAATTTGACATTATTAATTAATGAGAAAATTAAATATATGACTATGTGAATTTATGAGAAGTTATTATATTTTATTTATATTAAATAAGATATATGAATTATTGTGCAAGTGGGTGTGACATGATTTAAACTATATTATAAAGGCTTTATTAAATTAAATGGTTTTGTAATCTATTAATCTAGCCAAACATGGCTTTAGGGAGTTATGGGTAGTTAACCCATGATGGGTAACTGACCATAGTGCGCGTCAGTCGATTCTTATTATGCGTATTCTCTTTTTTTCTTCTTCATTATCTTACTAAGTCTGATAAAACATTACAGAGAGAAAATCAGAGAGAGTTTGTCAGAGAGAAATTGTGAGTCTGTGAAAGAGAATTGAGAGTGAGGAATCTAAGCCTACTAAATTATACTCTACAGGGTAATCTCCTCCTTCCCAAATTCTATTTTTACGTTATTTGAGTTTTATGAAAATGACTTTTATTCATACTGTAAAGCCTCTGTAATTGGGATAAGAATAACGATTATGGGTTTTGTATGTGTTATGTCACATCACATCGTATTTAATTTTATATATTATGTAAACCATATCATTAGTTTCATGAAAACACATGTTGTATATGTTTTTCATAAATTACAGAGTTTGGGTATTGGCCATATGGCCTTATACATGATATTTCATGTGTTGATCGTATATTATCCCTAAATTTTACACTCGTATGTTGTTAAGCATGTTGATACGAAGAGACCAAAGTATAAATAAACGGATTCGGTGTTATAACGAATCCGTAGTGACAATTTTCATGTTTTATTTTTAAAACCTTCAAGAACATCAAAGTCAGTGAAATTCACATATTTTCGTTCTATGATTATGTGTTTTAATGGGTTAAAACAATTCTATAAATGTTGGGTTATGTTTATGCATGAATTACATCATATGGGTATATCTAATTTTGAGTAGAAAATAAGAAATTGGGAGAAATTGGCATGTTCTGCGATTTTTCGCGAACTGCCATTTCTGTGTCTGGTACGCCGCGCCGCCGCGCCGCAGCAGCCGACTACCTGCCTATTTCCCGCGCTGCAGTGCCACTGTGCCGCAGCGCCATGTCTCGAACCGCAGCGCCATTGCGCCGCAGCGCGAAGACCAAGTGTAACAGTGGCGCCGCAATGCCATTCTCCAGAAAGTTCAAGAATGTAATTTTTTAATTAATTAAGTCTAGCAATGTGTTAGTAACTTAATGTAATGAACATGTAAACATGTTAGAAGTATAATGTGATGATAAAATAGATGTTTAACATGTAAATAACATAATTGCATGTGGATTGAGTTATGGAATACATAATTAAATTATTATTCATGAAGTGATATTATGTGACAGTAAATGTGATAATTTGACTAAGTATAGTTATAACAAAAGTTTAGACAAAAGAATAATCGTTGATGATTAGTTAAGTTATAATTAACTGGTATTGTGAATGTGAATGGTATGTAGGATTAAATTCAAAGAACATGCTTAGTTAAAGTGTAATCTACGCACGAGGCAAGTTTCCTAACCCTACTTGTCTTTATTGTTCAAGTTTATTATTTACCTCGAGTAAATTATCATTACTATTATTATATTAAAGATTGATTATCTTTTCAAATCGAATTATTATATTAAAGATTGATTATCTTTTCAAAGTATGATTTTGTTATACAATAATCATTCTATTGTATACTTCTTGAGATTATTATTCAGATTTGAATATCATTATTGTTGAACCTTGTTAGACTAGTGAACCTTATTGATTCAACTAGTCCATAGTTGATGAACGTTCTAAATTTCAGAACTCTTATTGAATTATTGAAACCAAACTTCCTTTGGTGCGGACTCGAATGTCAAACTGAGATGAACAACCCTGTAAATGAATTTACTTATACGTTAGCGTTAAGATATTGTGCACAGTATGGTACTAAGGGTTGATCCCCCTAAGTATGAGAAGAAAGGTCCATAGTCTTATGACTGTTAAAGGTTTCAAGTATAACTCTTGATAACCTAGGACATAGTTAAAGATCTTATGGCCCTCAGAATTCTTTTGATTCTTGTTATTCATTCTTGATTCAAAAGTTGAGCTTTTATTCAAATGTCTTTGATTCACTCGCATGTTATTATACTATTATTTAATTGTTATACTTGTGGGAAATAGTGCTCACTCTTGCTTATTAATAACATTGCAGTTAAGAACGAAAGAACCGATGAACCTTCCACTAGTAAAGGCAAGGGCAAAGTTAGCAAGTGATGAAGACTTGTTATTTTATTTGATGATGTATTTATGTTAGACTTGAGTTAATGATGTTGTTTAAGACTTATTGTTTATATTTCCGCACAGATGTTTAAGGTTAGTTTAACCTGGGATTATGTTTATGATTCAGATGTTGTAACCCTATAAAGGGAAGATTTTATTTCTATCTATTGCATGGTTTGCATTTACTATGGGTAGATAAATAGATGATATTTGTACAGTGAACACCAAATCCCGTGGAATCGAAGTACCCGGATTTGGGGTTGTCACAGAGAACCACAAAATATCATTGAACTTGAGTTGGAATGTGAGCAGGAACCACAAGATATTGTGGAAAGTGAACCTGCTCAAATTACACAAGGCATTCGTATATCTGGTAGGACACGTCAAGAGCCTGATAGATATTATGGATATCTCGTGACTCAAAATGGCGATGTGATGCTCATAAATCAAGACGAGCCTGCTTCCTACCAAGAAGCTATGAATGGACCAGATTCTGAGAAATGGCTTGAAGCCATGAAATCTAAGATGGACTCCACGTATACTAACCAAGTATGGACTCTGGTTGATCCACCCGAAGGGGTAAAACCAATCGGGTGTAAGTGGGTTTTCAAGAAGAAAACAGACATGGATGGTAATGTAGAAACCTATAAAGGCCGACTAGTAGCAAAAGGTTTCAAACAAATTCAAGGCGTTGACTATGATGAAACCTTCTCTCTAGTGTCAATGGTTAAATCCATCAGGATCTTACTTGTTATTGCAGCTTTTTATGATTACGAAATCTGGCAGATGGATGTCAAAACTGCTTTCCTTAACGGAAATCTCCTTGACGATGTGTATATGACACAACCTGAGGATTTTGTCACTCCAAAGGATGCTGGAAAGATATATAAGCTGCAGCTATCCATTTATGGATTGAAGAAAGTCTCTCGAAGTTGAAATCTTCGATTTGATGAAGCAGTCAAAGAATTTGGCTTTATTAAAAATGAAGATGAACCTTGTGTATATAAGAAGGTTAGTGGGAGTCACATTATATTCCTAGTATTATATGTTGATGACATATTAATTATTGGGAATGACATTCCTTCCTTATAGGCTGTAAAAACATGGTTAGGAAAATGTTTCTCCATGAAAGATTTGGGCGATGCTGCCTACATTTTAGGTATCAGGATCTATAGAGATAGATCTAGAAAAATTCTCGGCCTAAGTCAAAGTATATACATTGATAAAGTGTTGAAACGGTTCAGCATGCAAGAGGCGAAAAGAGGAAACTTACCCGTGACTCATGGTGTAAAGATCTCTAAGGCCCAATGTCCTAAATTACAAGATGATGAGGAACGTATGAGAAAGATCCCTTATGCTTCGGCAATTGGATCTATCATATATGCAATGATATGTACTCGTCCGGATGTCTCGTATGCTTTGAGCATGACGAGCAGATACCAATCGAATCCAGGTGAAGGTTACTGGACAACAGTCAAGAATATCCTCAAGTACCTGAAAAGGACTAAGGATTCATTCTTGGTACATGGAGGTGAAGACGAACTGGCAGTAAAGGGTTACACATATGCTAGTTTCCAGACTGACAATGATGACTATAAGTCTCAGTCAGGTTTTGTGTTTTGCCTTAATGGTGGTGCTGTTAGCTAGAAAAGTTCGAAGCAAGAGACAGTAGCTGATTCTACAATAGAGGCTGAGTATATTGCTGCTTCTAGTGCAGCCAAGGAGACTGTATGGATTAAAAAGTTCATCACTGAACTTGGTGTTGTTCCAACCATTGTTGATCCAGTTGCTCTATACTGTGATAATAATGGAGCCATTGCACAGGCTAAGGAACCCAGATCTCACCAACGATCCAAGCATATACTTAGGCGGTACCATCTCATCCGTGAAATCATTGATAGAGGAGATATACATATAGGAAGAGTGCCAACAGATGATAATGTTGCAGATCCACTGACTAAGGCTTTGTCGCAATAGAAGCACGACGGTCACACTAGTTCTATGGGTATTAGATACATGAGTGATTGGCTCTAGTGCAAGTGGGAGACTGTTAGAGTTTATGCCCTAGAGGCCAATTATTTGATATAATTGCTTAATGTTTTGATATTATATTTGATTAAATAAATGAATGATTTTATTATGGTTTTATTTAATGCATTATATAAATGTTAACATAATAAAAATCCTTAGAATAGTGATACAAATTATATAGTTTTAAGTATGTAACTTGAACATGACATTATATAATTACAATTATGATCATTGTTCTTAAATGTCCCTAGTCGAGTATCATTGTTGATGGGACAACAATGATGTATTAAGACTAGTATGTGGATTGACTGATGACCAAATCTCATTGGTCATAAATATATGAGATATTAAGTCAATGCATAGGTACATGTTAGAGAGCGATGTACTGGACATACCCACCATGAGAATTCTATGTGGAGCATTATGCGAAGTGTCATTAGAAATTCTCATAGTGACAATGATGTAATGGTCCTCTGACCTGAAATCACTATATTTCTACACGAGAATTTATGTACTTTGATATCATCAAATGTCACCTTTAATAGGGTGGACTATAAAGGTGATTATTGGGTACATCATGAATTGTGTGAGGAATATAAGTGATCTAGATGGAATTTAACCATCCTATATATTAGGGGTGATATCCATATGCCTCTTGATTGGGTAGGACTATGAAATGCATGGCCTTGCTCAAATAGTGATTTGTTTCATATAGTCTACTCATTGATCAAGAAAAACTCAGATTAAATTATGAAGAGTGTGACGCATTCCATGACTCGAGTTTAATCTAGGATATTAAGGTTGAAAGGATTAAATTACATTGAAACATTGGTCACGAAAAAGGTTGTATCGAATCATCGATCTTATTATTACTTGGGTAGCAGTGATGCATTACTAGATGTCGCTCACTGTTTATAATTTTATAATATGATTTTAAAATTATTGCCAATATAATAATAACCTATAGGGTCACACACAAAGAACGTAATTAAACGAAAATTAATTTAAATTATAAAGATTTAAATATGTCAATATTGTCAGGAATAAACATGTGAATGATATTCCTATTTAATATATGATTTGATTATGATATATATATATATATATATATATATATATATATATATATATATATATATATGAATATGCGAGTATGCTTGCATTAAGAAAAGATGTAAAGTCCTTTGATAGATAATAGAATATATGTACAAGGACTTAGAATGAATTGATCAAATATGTTAGGTTGATCCTACATAAGCAAAACAGCTTTGTAAAGTCCTTAAAAAGAAATGATGTACAAGGACTATAAATATAGAAAGATCAAGCTTGTTAGGTTGATCTTATGATGTAATAGATAGGCTAGTCTGATCGTCGAGCACTGCACCAGAAGTCGTAGTCTGCCAGGTGAGTCAAGGTTAACTCGAGAGCTATCGAGGCAGAATAGGAGTATGCAAGATAGTAGATCTCGGAGTTCGTAGACTGCCAGGGGAAACGAAGAAGGATCGTAGTGTATCGAGTAGAGCTTCCTCGGGATCGTAGTGTGTTGAGGAAGTCATGTTCAGAATCGTAGAGACAGCCTGCCTACGAGCCGACCGATCATCTGCCGAAGCCAAGACAGAAACGTAGACTACACTCAGAGTCATAGAGTCTACTGATGCCAAAGCCAAGTCAAGGATCGTAGATCACACTCTGAGTTCGTAGAGTCTATCGATTACATGCAGAGATCGTAGTCAAGCAAGATCAGATGAAGACAACAAGCAAGGCAGAAATCGTAGAGTGTTAAGATCTGATCTCGGGTTCGTAGTGTCTGCACCAGCCGAAGATGAATCGTAGAGTGCAGAACTACGACCTCAACAGAAGTGCTCACAATGCCAAGGATGAGTCGTAGAGCATATACGGTTCTCAATAAATGAGCACTCCCATAATATCCAAAGGTATGAAGCCTCTGGTTGGCACTGCAAAGATGCATTCCACAGTAAGGGAACTAGAGAGCACTCAAAGAATGGCATACAGGCTAAGCAGTAGAACTAAGCACCAACCCAATCAGCATCAAGATTGAGTTGAAAGGCCATTCGAGATGAAGTCTTCCACAAGATGATTCAAAGAAGACTTCAGCAGCTGACTAAGGAAAGTCAACTAATGAAGTAGCTGTCAAGTGAACAGAAGACAATGATCTTGGAAGCAATCAAGATCGTAGTGTTTGCCAGATAAGGAAAGAACTGATGGAAGGTGAACCGAGATGCTGGTCAGCCTCTGAAGAGCAAGGCTAAAGTGATTAAGTGCGGGGTCAGTTCATTGATGATAAGTGAACGGGAGATCACAATGAAAAAGCAAGCTGGACGCGCCACAAATCTGAGGTGTCTTGATATTCAGAAGGGGACCAGAACAAGGAATTAGGCCATCAGTCTCTGAGAACAGTCGAAGCAAACAGAAGTTTTGAAGCACTGCATAATACAAGGAAGAGGTGTTCTACATTGAAGATCCAATCAACACTCTTCAAGATCGTAGTGTTAACTCTACCAGTCAATGAGCAACACTCAACAAGACACTACGATCAAATCATTAAAGACGTACATCAGAATCGTAGAGTCTGAATAACTGAAGACTGAAGCATTGGCAAAGGTTCAATATGAAGGGTAATATTCAGACAAGTGCCTATTGAGAGCATCGATGCAATAGGACAACCTCTGATCGAGAAATCAAAAAGAGGTAATAAAGTCTTCGACCTGCCCAAGACATTAAAGTGATACATTTGACAGGGTAGGTGAAACAGTGGACTGCAGCGTCAGAAAAAGTATAACAAGTCACATCAAGCAGTCCACCTCAAGAAACTCGAGATCTGTGAAGATATTTGAATAGCCTTCAATGGCTACTTTCTAACGGAAGGATTGGGAAGGAGTATAAATGAGAAAGAGCTTCAAAGATCAAAGGTTGCTGGAGTTGCTGAGTTTGGAGAGAAGGTGGACTGATCTAAACCATGTGAAATAGTGAGTCTGATGGCTCACTCTATGATCCACTAAGAACACTCAGAAGTCAGATAAAGAAAGAAGTAGAAGTGTGAGTTCTACTATGTAGAAGTGAGAGTTCTACTACATGAAGAGTGTTCAGAACTGCCGAGAGAAAGAAGAGCATTATGTCATCTTGGTGTCCATCATGGGAAGACTCCAAGTACAATAGAGAAGAGCCTAAAGTCATCTTAGCAAGTCCATCATGAGAAGGCATCAAGTAGCAGAAGGAAGATCACAAAATTCATCTTGGTGTCAAGCATGAGAAAGCTTCTAAGTACCTAATAGAAGAGCCTACAGTCAGCTTGGAAGCCTCTCATGTACCGTCATCAAGTACCAAGGAGAATGATCTTCAAGGCAGTTCAACAAGGGGTCATCCGAAGTGGTTGAGTAACCATAGAAGCTGAGCATCATGCAACACTCAGCTGCACTTCAAGGATGATCAAGCCAAGATGCTAAGGATAGAAGATGTTCAGAGCATGAAGACATCTTAGCAGCTCAGTACCGACTCCAGCAACAACAAACAACAACTCAACAAAGCCAGGGCCAGAAGAGTCCTTGTCAGAGGGACTAAATGAAGAAGGGCCGGAAGGGTCCTTATCTGGAGGGACTAAATTAAGTTCCAAGCCTGCTGGGCTTGAAGAGTTCCTAGGGAACTAGAGGAGTCCCAAAGCTGTTGGCCTTGAAGAGTTCTTAGTGAACTGAAGTTCCAAGGCTGCTGGCCTTGAAGGAATCTTAGTGATTCAGGGTGCTGCCCTTCCTTAGTGGAAATCCTGCTAGTTGAAAACAGGAGAGTGGATTAGGAGCTTGAGTCTCTGAACCACTTAAAACCCCTTGTGTCTTTTACATTATGTCAGTTACATTATGTACTATAACTGTTATAACTGCTATGTATGTTTTAACTGCTTACAACTAAACTTACTCTATGAACAATGTATGTATGATTATGAATATATCAATGAAGGGGATCTTTTACTTATTTCGCTGTTCTTGAAAAGATTCTTATGTTTGTCTTATGCTAATTATGAACAATATAATATAAACTAGAAAAATATTTGAAATAAAAAGGATCTATTCAACCCCCCCTTCTAGATCTATTGTGCCCTCTGGGAACTAACAAATATGATTGATAGAATTTTAAATTACGAATTTAAATTAATAGGATAATTTATATATAGGTATATTAATTACGTAAGACTTAATTAAGATATATACATACATATATATATATATATATATAAATTTCGGGTTTTATTTTAATTGGATTAGGGTTTTCATTAATTCCTATTAACTACTATATATATGATATATAGTAGCCATTTTTAGAAAATGAATATAAACTCACAAACCCTAGTCGCTCTTAGAGAGAGACTAGAGAAAAAAATTCGAAAATCTTGTTCCTCTGGTGGCTAGTACCGTAGCTCCTTTTATTGCAGAATCGTGCGACGGTTCACGTGCGTTCTTGTGGATACCATAGAGACGTAGTACCATGAGGAATTGCGTTGGAGATTCAGAGCGTTTCAGAAAATTCTATAATCAATATAATATCTAAACACTAAATTAATTTATGTTTCGCATGGATCCTGTTTTTGGGTTTCAGAAATTGCTTTAAAATTTTAATTTCCGCTGTACGTTTCTGTGCCGAAACCCCTACAACTTAAACGTTGATGAAGGTAGTAAGAAAGATATGAATTAACAAGAAAGCCTTAGCGAACAATCATAAGATTAATGAAAGTCCGAGTGTGAGTCGGATGGAGAATTTTAGAATAAAATGTAAGCGTTAAACACTTTAGCCGACGTGAGGGTTGAGTGTACGCTAATATTAAACGGGCAGAACCTACACACCGTGTATGGTTTGACCGTAAGGTAATGAAGATTAATTATTAAACCTGTGAATGGTGAAGAAACTAAATTAATGATAATGACGTATAACTTTAAGAAGCCGAGTTAATAATTATAACTTGGATATCGTTCTGAGTCATATGAACCGGACATTATAAGATATAAATACGGTAATGTAAAATGCTTAATGCTATGTAAGCATAGTATTAACATTGAATGATCGTTCTGCGTATGCAAAAGACTGTATGACTTAGACAATAAGGAATAAATTTTGAAGTATGACATTTAATTGCCAGAAAACCACAAGGAATGAGAAATCAACCTAACGAACGTTATAGTTTTAATGGTTCAAATAAGTTAAGTTAAGTTAAGTTTTGGTTGTGGTTCAATCGTAATCTTTATTAGTTGACATATACGAAACTAGCAACCGATCTAACTTGCTGTGAATGACAGTGTAGATGAGACGAGAATCTAGTTTGTTGGTTGTTTGTGGGAAACTACTCTGAGTAACATATGGAATACTAGTAGAGACTCGATGTGTGCTAAGTCCTAGAAGAGTTATAAGAAGAAGATAAGAATGTAAATCATCAAAGATGATGATCGTATGAGTTAAGACATCTTCTGTGACAACCCGAAAAATCAGATTGTCCCGAATTTAAGTTTAAAGAATTAGTTATTAATAAAATGAATTTTTATTAATATTATTATGTGCTATGTATTTATTAATTGTTCTAGAACCTAGGATGATTATAATATGGGAGGATTCTGGCTACAAACTAGACTGAACTGAGTAAGAATTTTCAAGACAAAAATGAAGTTTTTCTGGAAATAAAAATATTTTTGAGAAAAAGACAAAACAGACACTATTCACCCGACAAAACCTAAGGGTTAGGGTTTGAATAACCTAAGCCTTTCCGAGAGTTCGGTATGTCGAAATGACATTCTGTCGAAAGATTTGATGATAATATAGCGTGAAAAGTTAAGTCGATAAAAGTTTTTCTCGAAAATGGTGCAGAAATTGGACAAAATAAAAATGATGAAAAGTATTGTTATGAACTTTTCATTTGTTTAACTACGTTAGGAGGAGAAAACGTGAAGGAAAACGCTTAACATCGAAAAGTGTTTTTTAATTTTTCGGATTTCTGAAGAATGCATAAAAGTTTATCTATAGAGGAAAGACGACATATCCAAAAATATTTGGATTCCGAGAATCATAGTTTTTAAAATTGTCGGACGAATTCCGCAAAACGAAGCACAAAGCTTCCAAGGGAAGCTTCGTGAATAGTAAGGTGGTTTAGTAAGGAGGTGGGAATAGTAACCTTAGGGGCAAAATGACTATTTTGCCCCTAGCCTTAAAAATCTATAAAAGGAGGAAAAGCTAGCCCAAGTGCACGCTTTGTCCAATGGAGGAAGATTAAAGAAGAAAGGTAATTCAAAACCTAACTTCTAGATTAATTTTTCTTTAAGTTTCTATGTTAAAAACAAGGCTTAACGAGAATAAAAAGTAAGAGATGTAAGAATGATTTCATATGGTTGAAATCATGAAGAAATGAAGAAATAAGAATTAGAAGTTTAATTTAAAATTTTCTTAAGGAAGTATAAAATTTATAATAAATTTGAACGATCCGAATGAATCATATGAATGATTCAGTGTAAGAAGTAAGGAATGGTGTTTTATAACATCAAATTCCAAGAAAAATTGAAATTCATAATCAAAGTATGGATTAAAAATGAAGAACGAACGAAGAACGCGAAGAACACGAAGAACATGCGAAGAACGTTGTTGATGGATAAATTTAAAACCATCGTAGATATAACTTGTTGTTGATGGACAAGTTTAAAACTATCGCGTATAAGTTAGATGTTTATTTCTTGGTTAGGAGCGGTAGAAATGTTCATGAAGAATAGATTTAACTTAGCTATAACGAAGTTATGGTGAAATTTTATAAAAGGCGAACGAGAAGTAGAAAGTATGTAATTGAACCTGAATGTGTAGGGTTTCATATGAATGTAAGAGAACATAGAAAATGTGAGTCGTGGACTCAAGAACGAATGAGTCCCGAGTTCGGATGACGGAATTATGGACGAGCGAACGAAGAACGTTAATAACGTAAAACGAACGAAGGATGGAATTTAAGCCAATGGAATGGCATGTTAAAGGATTCAGAATGAATTTCTGTCCGAGGGAAATTGAAGTATGTAAGATAAGGAAGAGAATGGCTTTGGAACGACCTCGTTCCGAGTTATAACGAAGACGTTATGAGATCGTAAAGTAAGCGTCTCAAACAATTTACAAGACTTAGAAATTTTTTAGGAATTTCATGCTTGGCGCCGTAGTGCCAGTAGTGCCTTAGAAGGCAGTGCCGTAACGCCAGCTCGGGCCATTAACTACTGCTGAGTGGCGCCGCAGCACGAGAAAGAAAGAGGAGTTTGGCGCCGCAGCGCCGGACCAGGAAAGAGAGTACGATATATTTGCGCCGCAGTGCGAGGAGAAAGAAGGGGACCGGTACCGCAGCGCTGGTGCAGGGCAAGGCCCAAAAATGAGCTTTTTATTGCTCAATTCCTGGGGGAAGTATGCAGAAAGATGATGATCATAAAGTTCACATAAAATAACAGTTAAACAAGTGATTTAAACCTTTTGTAAAGGTTGAACAAAAAGATTGAAAGAGATTAAAAGATGAAGAATGTAATGAATATAAACGCAACGCGGTTGCGATAAATGATCTTTCTTAGCATACAACTAATCGTATGGCTTCGACATTAAGAAAGAATAATGAACGGGGGGGGGGGTTCATGTAATGGATAACAAATGAAAGTGATTAAAACCTTATGTAAAGGTTGAATGAGAGATTAAGAAATAAACAACGTAAATGCAGAATACGTAAACGATTCTCGTGAATTGTATTCGCGTCGAACAAACGTTCTAAGTATACATTGGTTGTATAACTTAGACGTTGATGAAATTAGTAAGTAAGATATGAAATTATCAACAAAGTTGTAGTGAACGGTAAAAAGATTAATGGAAGTCCAAACGTAAGTAGGATAAAAAATGTTAGAATGAAATACATTCCGAGTCGAATGAACTGGACGTTGTTAGATACGAATAAGGTAAGGTAAGATGTTTAACACTATGACCGCATAGTATTAACATTGAATGGTCGATCTAGGTATACAACAGGCTGTATGACATAGACAATAAAGAATGAATCATGAGGTATGGCATTTAGTTGCTAAAAAGCCATAAGGATTGAGGAATTGACTTAACGAACATTATAGTTTAATGGTTCAGATAAGTTAAGATAAAGTTTAGGTTGTGGTACAATCGTAATCTTTGATGGTTGACATATGGGAGCTGGGATAAATAATTTCTTCAGAGAGCGGAGGTATATACAAAACTGGCAACCGATCTACCTCACTGTGAAAGATAGTGTAGACGAGACGGGAACTTATTTGTTGGTTGTTTGTGGGAAACCACTTAGAGTACTATATGGACTACTAGGAAATACGCTATGTGTTCTGAGTCCTTCGTTCCAGATTGTGTTAGGCTTTCACTTTTTGCAACAAAATTCATAAGTCGTTGCAAAATTTTGTTGTTAATTCATTGGTGGGAAAAAGTTTCGTTATAAATTCGTTGCTAAAATTTCGACCACTTGATTTCCCGTCATCGTGGGCAACAAAATTATTTTTTGTTGCTAAAAATGGGCCTTTAGCAACGATTTTTTAGGCAACGACTTTATAAGTCGTTGCTAAAAGTGTATTTTTAGCAACGAAACTTGTCATTCATTGCAGCTTGTGTCAGGCTTTCACTTTTTGCAACGAAATTCATAAGTTGTTGCAAAATTTGGAAACAAAATTCGTTGGAAATTCGTTGCAAAATTTCTAACCACTTGATTTCTCCTCATCGTGGGCAACGAAAGTTTTTTTGTTGCTATATTTTGTTGCCTAATATGAACCACATTCATTGTCAATAATTTTTATTTTTGTTGCATATTTTATACAACTTTTTGCAACGACTATTAAAATGTTGCCTTAAATTAAGATAATCCCAATAAGCATATTTTTGTAAGACCATATTCGGTATTCGGAGAATTGTCAAAAAATATTCGTATTTAGTATTTAAAAATTATGTCCAAATGCGAAACATATTTGTTTCCATTTTTATTCGAATAAACAAATTATTCAATTATCCGAATTCGAAAGTCAATCACCAAATAAACAATTTATTCAATTTATTTATAAAAAGTAAAAATAAAAAAATATTGACCAATTACTAACAAATCACAACTATTTAAAGTTGTAAAAATACATATCATAAATGGGAGACATATCAAATACATCATCATTCATAATTGATCATAAAAATCAATTAAAATTTACTAATATAAATTGTACATATAAGCTGTATAAATTGTTCCATATTATTTAATTTATTTTTTGCTAAATTTAAATGTATATCAAAGAAAAGAGATACATATACTTAGGGGCATTCCCCAGATCGATACAAAATGTCAAGAAAGGGAACTCAACATGACAAACAGTGAAACTCAGATTCTAAGACAATACAAGAGCATAAGGCCAAAACAGATCAAATGAGCACTGCATTGGACTTCAAAAACACGAGCATCCGACCAACAAAACAATAAACGGACGGAATGCTGACTGTGTATATTGACCCATTATTTTTGCTGACATGGCCCGTTATTGCTGACGTGGAGGACAGAAATGCCTGGATTAAAAATTTTCTTAAAGTAAATGGTGCTCACAAGTATCAAACTACAGACCTCTCCATACTAGAAACCTTATATTCCAACAAAAGCCACTAGACCAACTACCTATTATGCTAAAATTTATGTAACACTAATATTTAAACCACCTAACATCGTTTCTATGCATGTGAAGATGAGATAATACACTTTTTGGTCACTATACTAGAAATTGTAATAATAATAATAATTGTAATAATTATTATTGTAATAATAATAATAAATTTTAAATAATTAAAATATTAATAAAATAATAATAATAATTTAAATTTAAATAATAATAATAAAATTATTATTATTATTATTATGGTACTAATCCTGCAAAGCCCGTCAGTATTAAGACTGGAACAAAATACAAAAGATGATATACTGAGATATAAATTTCAACATAGATTTGTCAGCCATGAAATAAGTCAAGATGTTGCATGCCTACATTTACCAATGTTAGAAACTAAAAAGTGATCACAAGACAAAATTGTTTACCAATGCGATAATTAAAATTTTAAATAATAATAAAAATAATAATAATAAATATTATTATTTTAATTATTTTAATTGTTATTATTATTTAATTATTATTATTATTGTTATTATTATTTTAATTATAATAATAATAATTATTATTATTACGTTAATTATTACAATTATTATTATTATTAGAATTATTATTATAATAATAATTGTAATAATAATAATAATAATTACAATTTTTATTATAATAATAATAATAATAATAATAATAATTATAATAATAATAATAATAATAATAATAATTAAAATTAAAATAATAATTAGAGTGATCCGATCAATTGTCTGTATTAATTGTCAATGTATATGAATATATGAATTGAAAAAAAATTAAAAGGACTCACACATCATTATTCTATCTTATCTATTAGAGTTTAGTTGTAATATGACTTTATTATGAAATTTAACGATAAATATATTGTTTTTAAAAAAAAAATAATTGTAATTGTAGTGACTATTTTTAATCATTGAATTTTGGCAAATCTTTCTATTATAAATATTTGTTATTCGCTAATGTACTCATCTTTGTGATTTATTAGATCGATTCTTATACTTACCCATGAGTTTTTTTAAATTTAAATTTAATTTGATTAAGTCCTATAACAATAAAAAGAAAAATCTGTGAAAATATTAAATTTTATTCGAAAAACATTGATACCCACGTGACTAGTACAAAAAAAAACAAAATAAATTTTGATTCAGTGGTTAAAAAAACTTTGAATGTAATTTTATTTTAGGGTATTTAATTTGTAACGAATTTATATTATTTTAGGGTATTTTAATTATTATTATTATTTTAATTATTTAAAATTTATTATTATTAATACAATAATAATAATAATAATAATAATAATAATTATTATTATTATTATTATTATTATTATTATTATTATTACAATTCCTAGTATAGTGGCCAAAAAGTGTATTATCTCATTTTCACATGCATAGAAACGATGTTAGGTGGTTTAAATATTAGTGTTACATAAATTTTAGTATGATAGGTATTTGGTCTAGTGGCTTTTTTTTGGAATATAAGGTTTCTATTGTGGAGAGGTCTGGAGTTCAACACTCATAAGCAACATTTTCTTTAAATATTTTTTTAACATGGCAAGCCCAGCTCCACGTCAGCAAAAATTTGCACAGTCAGCATTCCGTCCATTTTTTCGGACGAAAATTACAAATAATGACCATTTTGTAATTTTTGAGAGTACAGTTATTCAATTATAACAAAAAAGTTTCGGTAACCACAAATACTAATTAAAAAAATACTAAAATACTAAAAAAAATCAAATTAAAAAAATACTAAAATTCATCATTTAAAAAAATACTAATTAATGTAATATCAATTTTATCCTTATTTTATTTATTTATTTTTTAAAAAATGAATTTATAAAAAATAAGAGTAAGATGAATTTAAAATGAATTTTTGAAAGTGGCGTTGGTTGCCTTTCTAATTTTTAGCCAAAAAAAATTATCCAAAAATTCAACGTCATTTCAAATGGCGTTTAGTAGTTTTTTCCAAATTAGATTTGAGAGTCTTTATTCCCAATGACAGTCGTTGAATTTTTTATTTTTTAAAAACTATTCATTTAAAAATAAAATCTTTTTAACACACCAAGGATTGATCCATCGAATTATTATATTGGGGTTCTATCTATATATTGATTTTATGTAAATAACTCATTCTTGATAACTCTATAGTGCAAACTTTCATTCAACACCATACCAATTTTACAAAAAAAATTCTATTTTTTAAGTAACTTACAATATCGACTATTTCTTTAATCAAAGTAAATAAATTTACAATAATTAAAATTTAAACTTTCATACATTGACCATGAAAAAAAAGATTAGGCTCTTTTGTGGAGTAGACCACAAATGTTAAACTCATCTATTTTACAGAAAGAGTTAACTTTGAGTTTATTGTTTGTTAATTTATGGTATTTGACAACTCAAATTGTAATGTAATTAAAATTTTAAAATATGATTTTATTCTTAATAATATTTTTTAAATAATTTATAATATTAAATGTTTTATTTATTAAAATATTAAGTTATAATAATTTAAATTGACAAAAAAATAAAAATAATTAAGACTCTTTTTGTAGAACAAATCACAAATCTGTTAAATTATTACTATTCTGTTTTACAAAAAAAATTATATTTCAGCTTGTTATTAATTGATTTATGACATCCTAAAATTAAAATTAAAATTTAAATCAATTTAAGTTTTTTGAAGTAATAATTTTATTTATAATATTACTTTTTAAAGAGTTTACATTATTAATTTTTTTATAAGTTAAAATGAAACTCTCTTTTTTGAAACAAGTCCTTAATTTAGGAGCAAAAATTCATGTACAGATGTTTTAATCAGAGAGCTACATGAACGTGGGTTGGGTCTGCATAAACAGCTAGTTCAATCAGGAGCGTTGTGGCCTAGCTCTCTCACTCTTATTTCACCAGCCGCAGAGAAAAAAAAAAGGAAAAAATGACCTGTTTGATCGTTCTTTCCCCTCACTAGATCGATCGCGGTACCTCTAAAGTCGGCGGCATGCATCTCAAATTATTTTGGTAACCACAAATGGTTGGATTGGAATGCACCTCTTTCTTTTGAGATGTTCTTGATATTGGAATGCACCTCTTTCTTTTGGCTTGGATTGGAGTTTTACAATTGTTGCTCTTTTGGTAAAATTATTTTACTGTTCTATTAACTTTCTAAATCTCCAGTTTCAAAGGATGTACAGTGCAGGTGTTAACTTTGTTATTCAAATAGTTAGATATGCTATTTCACTATAATAAAATGTTAAAATTATCCTCTTTCTCTCTCTTGCATATTAGCGCAACTATATGTGTTATGTGGTTCCAAAATGCTCCGCCAAATTATGTCGTGTTAAAAGTTGTAGGTTGGCCTATAAATATTGCTTATTACGCTGGAAATATCACTATATTTTAAAAAGCACCATAACCTTCTCAGATTTATTTGATGGTACATAATAGATTCATACTTCCTTAATACTTCTTTTTTTGGACATTGACCTCCCTTAATATTAGCATCTCAATTTTTATTAGTTATAAAGTTGTCTTTACAGAGAAAAGAAAATAAAATGGAAGAGGAGTACTAGCAATATCAAAACTGGTCAACTCCCTTTTCCTATCCTTTTTATATTCAAGAGATTTTGCTATAGAAACAAGGCAACTAACTACTACTAGCAAGCGTGGTCTCTGCTCTGCTCTAGCTTCTTGATGTTACAACTAGCCTAACTGAACTCTGTGGCAGGATTATTAACTTATCATGACAACGGGTTTATCAACTTTTTATTACCCTTCTTTAATTTATTATTTTATTTTAAGGATTAAAAGTAAATTTTTTGTCTCATGCTGAAGCCTTTCTTGCGCGGGCTAGATGAAAATCCAGTGTACTATGTACGTTAAAACTTTACGGGTTGAGCCCAGCTCCGTATTTGGATCTTTTAGGAAATTAATGTCTGCAAAACAAGTCATAAAAGTAATTAACTATTATCTGTTAACATTACGTATCTTTTCTTCTTGAGCACAATGATTATTTTGTATTTTTTGGTGATGCCTTTCTCGCAATAGAGGGTACTTGAGCACTGCGAGGACTTAAAAACACAGAGTAAGGTGATGGATGAGATTATGGGATGTTTTAGCATGTTGGCACTACAGGATCAGTATGGAAATTATGTTGTTCAGGTTTGCATTCAATTTTCTGAATTTCCAGTGTTTATGCATATGTGCTACTTCTGGCAGATATGATATCATGATGATTTGTATATACTTCCAATTGTCCAGGCAGTTTGAGATTCAAAAATTAAATTTATAGTTCAATATTTATTTTGATAATTGCAATATAACTGAGGCCAGTGTTTACAGGAACTAATAGTTTTGCAAATTTGAGGGGGAAATAATAACCATACAAAAGTATTATATTATCATTATTTTGTGATTTTAATTTTTTTTTTACAATTTCAACTTAACGAAAAGCTAAATAAGATTTTTTTTCTCATGAATAGGGGGGCGTTCATCTCCGGAGAAAGTACAATAAAATGAAATAATAATCTCTTTAGTACTTGTAGAACAGATTTGGGATTTACTCGTATTACAAACTAACCTCAGACTCTGGAATTATGGCATGTTAGCAGATACATGGAGATTCAGTTGAAGGTAGAATATTGCATGGGAATTCACCTTCTGAGCTCATTGAATGCTTTACAGAAACTATTGGGAGACCTCCAGAGCTTCCTAGTTGGATAATTTCAGGTGATGTGGTGGGAATGCAAGGTGGTACAAATAATGTACGCCATGTTTGGGATGAACTGAAAACATATGATGTCCTTGTTTCAGCATTTTGGTTGCAGGTAAACTTTGTTATAGAGAATCATACAAAAAGTACTTCCAATGGAAATGTTTTCCCTTCGCAACAAACATTTGGAAATTCTAATATCCTGTCACAGTTAAGCATACAGATTTTCTCAAACTTTACAAGTTTTAGGATTTGAGTTTTATATTTGATTAGTAGTAGTTTTTTTAATAATAATAAAAAAAACACATCCTTTTCATAATTAGGATTTGAACTTTCAACAAAGATGAGAACTTCTGCCACTGTATCCTAATCTTCTCTTCTCCTTCTCTTTTCTCTGATTCTATAAGAATTTAATTCAGGTACAAGTAGAATCTTCATCAAATGATTCAATAAAATATTTTAAATCTATATCAAATCAATAGGTGCATGTATCAATCAAATGAATTTCATTCTTATGGGAACATTTTGGGAAAATAAAGCATAAAACAACGATTGTATTGTCGTGCAGGACTGGGTAGGCCAGAGGGAGACTGTGATCGGATCCCAACTTTGGTGGAATTGGGCAGTGGATACTACAAGGTATAGAGGTTGGCAGAAACTAACTAAAGACCTCTGTGCTCATCAGATTAAAGTGATGACATACTGCAACCCTTGTTTAGCTCCGGTAAATCTCTAGAACAATTTTATGAGCAATTATTAAAACTATACAACATGATACATGTGCTGTTATTTTTGAAAAAAATGATAGAATTAGAATATGCGAGTATGTTTTGAAGCTCTTACTTGTAACAACAGATGGATAAAAGACAAATATAAGGAGAAACATCTTTGAGGAGGCAAAAAAGTTGGACATCTTAGTGAGAGACAAGAATGGAAAAACATACATGGTTCCCAACACAGCCTTTAATGTGGGAATGTTGGATTTGACACACCCACATGCAAGTAGTTGGTTCAAGCAGGTTTTACAGGAAATGGTAGATGGTGGAGTCAGGGATAGTGTAGTAAAAGATAATTGTGTAGTCATCTTTCTTGTAGTGATTTCAACTTTAGGGACCCTGATTATATTAATCATGATCTTGACAATTGTTATTGTTGGAAATGGATTTGATAAAATATATATTTATGTGTTCAAATCCATTAAGAATTGAATGAGAAAATTGACGGACCGGGTCGGGTCGGGTCGGGTCATAATATATATCTTTTTGGGTAAAATCTGTTTATCAGATTTTGTTTAAACTACGTAGTTTTGATGGTAGTTTTGACACCCAACTGCCACTTTATTCTATAAATTAATTGGTTTGGGCGCTAAAACAAAGGAATCAATTCTCTCCCTCCCGTTCTGCCATCAATAATATTATTTCCCGTTCCGTTCCTTGTCTTTCCCGTTCTGTTCCGTTCTCTGTTTGTGTGCAGTGCGCTGCTGCTCTTCATTGCTTCCAGAATTATCATTTGCTTCCAGAATCATCATTTCCTTCCAGTATATTCATTTCCTTCTAGTATCATTAAGTAAGTATAATTACATGCATCATTTGCATCATTATTGAAAAGTTCGATACATAACATATAAATTGGTTCGATGAATTCTTAATTTTGTAATGCTACTAATTAAGAATTGAAATCCGTTTTATCTTGGGAAGCAATTATTCAATTAACCCTTAGCATCTGTGGGGGAATAAATTTGCTTTAAGGAGACTTTGTGAATTCAAAGGACTCGGATTTATATTCATCATTTTACAAGTTATTTATGTTTTGCATAATTTATTATTATTATATTTATATGCATTATTAAATAATACTATATATTATAGATAACAATCTTAAAGCAAATTTATTATTTCTGTAATTATAGTATAATTTATGTTAACAAAAAATTGTTTTTTATGAATAGGAAATTGTTTTATAAAACAAGTTTCTGTTTTGTAAAAAACTTCATTTCTGGAAATTCTGATAATTTATTTCTGGAAATAAATTCATATCAAAAAGTTTATTCTGGAAATTCTAATAATTATGCAAAATGATTGTGTGTACTGCATTTTATGTTAGTACATGTTAAATGTTTTTTTTTTTTTGATTTTCTGGCTTTCATATTTTTATGAAGGATGGCTTTCGTCGTATATGAGTTTCTGGCTTTCATATTTTCATATTTACCGTTATATATATAATTTCATGAAATAGAAATAAATTGTTAGTAACAGTTATATTATATGTTAAATGTTTTTATATATTTTGTTATTATATAAATTTCATGTTAATATATTGATTGCATATTATTAAATAATATATTGATTGCATGTTAATATTTTGTTTAAATATTTTGCATATTAATATTCTATAGTGTTCAATATATTATTCTGTAATATAGTAGCATTTAATTTATATTAAAGCATTGCAACAGAAAATTATTTTATAAATTTTCTGATATAAATTCATTGCATGTAACTAATACATTATTCTATCATTAGTATTGTCATTGTTATTCTGTCATTACATATGATATTAAGAGTGGCATAGGAATGTTGAAATGTTTATTGCATATGTCAGATTTTTTTTTTTTTTCCTTCCCGGTCAGTGCGTTGTTTGATTTCCTGGATATGCATGCATGTTTTTTGTAAATTTATTTTCTACAAAAGCTTAATGAGTGCAGGAAGTTATAGAAAAGGAACCAATGAGTGCAATAAGTGAGTAAGATTCAACAGAATTTGGAAATTTCCGTTTTTTGTTTCTTTTGCATGTTAACAGTTTCTGTTTTTGCATGTTATTGTATTAGATATATTACATATATATATTAGTTAAAAGTGATCATGTATTCATGTGTCAAAATGAGTACTGTTAAAACAAAGCCACAATGAGTACTGGTAATAGTACATATCAATAAGTGCAGTAAATATAGTAGCATGTTATCTTCATTGTAATTTTATTATTAATTAACGTACATTAATATTGTGGTAGTTGTAATATATTATTATAATCATATATTCTGTTATTAATTTTATATTACATGTTAAATAATTTATATATTCTGTTATTATATATAAATTACATGATTATAAATTGCATGTTTATATGTTTATAAATATTGCATGATTAATAGATATATAATATTTTGTTTATATATACTTTGTAATTGTATTAGTGTTTTATGTAAACAGAAAATTGTTTGCATATTAATATCATTATTTTGTTATTGTTTTCAAAGTCATATAACAGTTTATTTTGATTACTAAGATATATTATTGTGTTAATATATATAAATATTCTACAAAAACAAATTTGTTACATCTTGTACAAACAGAAATTTGTTTCTGTTTATTGACAATAGTCTTTATTTGTATAACAGAAATGGCTTCTACAAGCACCATTCCTGCCGTGAGTATGTCTCATGGAGAAAAGCCTGAAAGGTTCAATGGAACCGATTTCAAGCGTTGGCAACAAAAAATGCTATTCTATCTCACAACATTGAATTTGGCTCGGTTTCTACAAGAGGACTGTCCTACTCTTGTTGAAGGGGAAACTGACAAGGAGAAAGTGGCTGCTGTTGATGCATGGAAACATGCAGATTTTCTTTGCAGGAACTATGTGATGAATGGATTAGATAATATTTTATATAATGTGTATTGTACAATCCAAACTGCAAAGAATTATGGGAATCTTTAGACAAGAAATATAAAACTGAAGATGCTGGCATGAAAAAATTCATAGTCGGTAGATTTCTAGATTATAAAATGATAGATTCTAAAGCAGTGATCACTCAGGTTCAAGAATTACAAGTAATTCTGCATGACATTCATTCTGAAGGAATGTCATTAAGTGATTCATTCCAAGTTGCAGCAATGATTGAAAAACTTCCACCATCGTGGAAAGACTTCAAGAATTATCTGAAGCATAAACGCAAAGAGATGAATCTTGAAGAACTGATCGTGCGACTAAGGATTGAAGAGGACAATCGAGGATCTGAGAAGAAAAGTGGGAAGAATTTCATTGAAGCCAAGGCAAATGTTGTAGAACAAAGGCCAAACAACAACAAAAGGAAGCGTGAAGGCAAAGAAGCTTTCAAGACCAAGAAGAAATTCAAAGGCAAATGCTTCAATTGTGGTATTCCGGGACACAAATCAAATGAATGTCGCAAGCCAAAGAAGTTCAAGAAAGAACAAAAGTCTCAAGCAAATGTGACAGAACTGGAGAAGCTTTCTGAAGATGTTTCAGACATGAACCTTTGTGCAGTTATATCTGAATGTAATTTGGTAGGAAACCCTAAAGAGTGGTACGTGGACACTGGAGCTACTAGCCATATATGTTCCAACAAATGGATGTTTTCTACTTACAAACCAGTAGAAAATGATGATCAACTCTTTATGGGAAACTCCTCAAGTTCAAAGGTTCAAGGACGTGGAAAGATTGTACTGAAAATGACATCTGGCAAAGAACTGACTTTGAATGAAGTGCTTCATGTGCCAGATATTCGCAAGAATCTAGTTTCTGGGTCACTACTGAGCAAGAATGGCTTTAAGTTGGTGTTTGTGTCTGATAAGTTTGTACTTACTAAGAATGATATGTTTGTAGGAAAGGGCTACATGATTGATGGGCTCTTTAAGATGAATGTTATGACTGTTGTACCGAAGTCTATTGATAATAATAAAATTAATTCTTCTGCTTACTTGTTAGAGTCTTCAAACATATGGCATGCTAGATTAGGACATGTTAATTATAATACTTTGCGTAGATTAATTAATTTAGAATTCTTGCCTAAATTTGATATTAATCTAAAATATAAATGTGAAATTTGTGTGGAATCAAAAATGACAAGATTACCCTTTCACTCAGTTGAAAGGAAAACTGAACCTCTAGATTTAATTCACACTGACATATGTGACTTAAAGTTTGTGCAAACTAGAGGTGGGAAAAAATATTTCATAACCTTTATTGATGATTGCACAAGATATTGTTATGTATATTTGCTAAGAAGCAAAGATGAGGCCGTAGAAATGTTTCAACTTTATAAAAATGAAGTTGAAAATCAACTTAGTAAAAAGATTAAAGCAATAAGAAGCGATAGAGGTGGTGAATATGAATCACCATTTGAAGAGATTTGCTCTACTCATGGTATTATTCACCAAACTACAGCTCCTTATTCACCTCAATCTAACGGTATTGCTGAACGCAAGAACCGAACATTAAAAGAACTGTTGAATGCTATGTTGAACAGTTCTGGAGCACCACAGAATTTGTGGGGGGAAGCTTTGCTTTCTGCCAATTATATTCTTAACAAAGTGCCTCATAAGAAAACTCACAAAACCCCTTATGAATTATGGAAAGGTCATAGACCTTGCTATAAATACTTAAGAGTGTGGGGGTGTTTAGCAAAAGTGATGGTTCCTAAACCTAAAAAGGTTAAGATAGGACCAAAAACAATTGACTGTGTTTTCATTGGTTATACAAATAACAGCAGTGCTTATCGCTTTCTTGTTCATAAATTTGAAATTAACGATATTCATGTTAATACATTTATTGAATCAAGAGATGCATCATTTTTTGAGAATATTTTTCCATATAATGGAAATAATGATTCAAATTCGAACAAAAGACCTTTGGATGCTACTAGTGATAATCCTGAAAATATAGACAAATAGTCTGTAGTGGATAAACCTAGACGTAGCAAAAGAGCAAGGACTTCAACGTCTTTTGGTCCGGATTTTCTAACATTTTTGTTAGAAAACGATCCTCGAACCTACAAGGAAGCAGTATCCTCTCCAGATGCTTCTCATTGGAAAGAAGCAATAAATAGCGAAATTGAGTCCATTATGCAAAATCATACATGGGAACTGGTGGATCTTCCACCTGGTTCAAAACCTTTAGGGTATAAATGGATCTTCAAAAAGAAATTGAAAGCTGATGGCTCAATTGATAAATACAAAGCAAGGCTTGTTGTTAAAGGCTATAGACAAAAGGAAGGATTAGATTATTTCGACACTTATTCACCTGTTACAAGAATTACATCTATTCGAATGCTAATAGCAATAGCATCTTTAAATAGACTTGAAATACATCAAATGGATGTAAAGACTGCATTCTTAAATGGTAAATTAGATGAAGAAATATATATGGAACAACCTGAAGGTTTCACTGCTCCTGGACAAGAGAAGAGAGTATGTAAACTTGTTAAATCTTTGTATGGATTAAAACAAGCACCAAAACAATGGCACGAGAAATTTGATAATGTTATGTTATCAAATGGATTTAAAATTAATGAGTGTGACAAATGTGTTTATGTCAAAAGCACTCAAAAGGAATATGTCATTGTTTGTCTTTATGTGGATGATATGTTAATCATGGGTAGCAACAATGAAGTTATCAACTCTACTAAACGTATGTTGTCAAATAGGTTTGACATGAAAGACTTGGGGATTGCTGATATAATTTTAGGAATCAAGATTTCTAGAACATCTGATGGAATTATATTATCTCAATCTCATTACATTGAGAAAATACTTGAAAAATTTAACAAGTATAATATAATTCTGAATAAAACCCCAGTTGATATAAATCTTCATCTAGCTAAAAATGAAGGTGATAGCATATCTCAACTAGAATATTCTCGTAGAATAGGCAGTTTAATGTATGTCATGAACTGTACTAGACCAGATATAGCTTATTCAGTAAGTAAGCTAAGTAGGTATACGAGTAATCCAGGTAAAGATCACTGGAAAGCAATTTTGAGAGTTTTAGGATATCTAAAACATACTCAAAAATATGGACTGCACTATACAAGATATCCAGCAGTATTGGAAGGATATAGTGATGCTAATTGGATATCTGACAATAAAGACTCGAAATCCACAAGTGGATATGTCTTTACTCTTGGAGGTGCAGCAGTATCTTGGAAATCCTCAAAACAAACATGTATTGCTAGGTCTACAATGGAATCGGAATTCATTGCGTTAGACAAAGCTGGAGAAGAAGCTGAGTGGCTTCGTAATTTCTTAGAGGATATTCCAAATTGGTCAAGACCTGTGCCAGCTATATGTATACACTGTGATAGCCAATCAGCGATTGGAAGAGCACAGAGTCATTTATATAACGGTAAGTCACGTCATATACGACGAAGACATAATACCGTTAGACAATTGCTCTCAAATGGAATTATCTCAATTGACTATGTAAAGTCAAAAGATAATATTGCGGATCCGCTTACGAAAGGTTTAACAAGAGAGCAAGTGGAAAAATCATCGAAGGGAATGGGTTTAAAGCCTACTGTTTAAATAAGAGTCGTCATAGTGGCAACCCAACCTAGCTGACTGGAGATCCCAAGATCTAGGTTCAATGGGCAAACCAAACTATGTAGTACTCAGTAAAGCACTGAGGAGATATGTACTCCTAACCATTCCTAAGATGAGACAGTGCACATCTGCCGCGAGAATCAGGATAAGTTACGCTTTTAATGACTTTTATATCTTGAAATGCGTTCAAGTGGGGTATTGCAGGATACTCTTGTGATAGAAGTCACCTACGTGAGTAAGAAGGGGGCCACTTCTGTGAGAATTTTGAAGGCTGAATTCTCTAATATACTTACGGAACCAAGAGGTGTTTCAAGGCCAAAATGATCACAAACGTGAGAACCAATTATGTCTGAAGAGATATTTTGTTAATTCTATTGTCTTGGTTTACACAAAAAGCTGACAGTTCAAAGACATCAAGTCTACTGATTAGCCGAGTAAATCCGATAGATTTTACTAGGGTAAGTTCAAAGCCACTAGGCTACTTAACCTGATGAAATATCTTTTCTTATGTACTCGAACTAGTGTCTGCATATTCATAACATATTTTGCATATTGTAAAGCCAATTTTACATTCATGTGGGGGATTGTAGGAAATGGATTTGATAAAATATATATTTATGTGTTCAAATCCATTAAGAATTGAATGAGAAAATTGACGGACCGGGTCGGGTCGGGTCGGGTCATAATATATATCTTTTTGGGCAAAATCTGTTTATCAGATTTTGTTTAAACTACGTAGTTTTGATGGTAGTTTTGACACCCAACTGCCACTTTATTCTATAAATTAATTGGTTTGGGCGCTAAAACAGAGGAATCAATTCTCTCCCTCCCGTTCTGCCATCAATAATATTATTTCCCGTTCCGTTCCTTGTCTTTCCCGTTCCGTTCCTTTCTCTGTTTGTGTGCAGTGCGCTGCTGCTCTTCATTGCTTCCAGAATCATCATTTGCTTCCAGAATCATCATTTCCTTCCAGTATATTCATTTCCTTCTAGTATCATTAAGTAAGTATAATTACATGCATCATTTGCATCATTATTGAAAAGTTCGATACATAACATATAAATTGGTTCGATGAATTCTTAATTTTGTAATGCTACTAATTAAGAATTGAAATCCGTTTTATCTTGGGAAGCAATTATTCAATTAACCCTTAGCATCCGTGGGGGAATAAATTTGCTTTAAGGAGACTTTGTGAATTCAAAGGACTCGGATTTATATTCATCATTTTACAAGTTATTTATGTTTTGCATAATTTATTATTATTATATTTATATGCATTATTAAATAATACTATATATTATAGATAACAGTTATTCCTACATGAGATATGCTGCTGCCTCTTGTATTCATTTTTTGTTGCTTCTTCATCTCTTAAGCTATCTTTTACAGCATGTACTGGGGCATCGGAAACCGCATGAAGGTTCAACTATAATCCAGGATTTAGCTGGGAATATAGTTCAAATGAGCCAGCAGAAGTTTTCCCCGTAAGTTGGAGTTGAGTCAAAGTAATAGATTTCAAAGTTTAGCACTCAAATATCTAGAGTAAAATTTTATTATAGTTAAACAACTTTTTGAAGCATAATTGCAGGTTTGATACTTACATGTTGATGTTGATGATGATCATGAAATAGCTGCCTCTTTCAATACTGCATTGCATCTTTTAAATGATGAATTTCTGTGCTACATTTATGAAAGATAAGAGACGAAATTATGAAGTGTACTCTCTCTATATATGTAGATATATACTTTGATTGAAGAACTGTGGTAGATTTAGATGGTTAATTGTAAAGATAATGAATAATTATGTAGTGGATGATTTTATTAAGTTAATAATATTTTAGTTTTTTTATATTTTTGCCATTATTTGCTATGGGGATATTGAGCCAGCCAGGTACACAAAAAGAATGTCAAATTTTGATTTGGCAACAATATAATTCGTTACCAAAGCATTGAACAAGTTTTAATATAGCAACAATTTTTTATACATTTATCAACAAATTTTCGTTGCTAATGGCATTAAAAATATAATATTTGGCAATAAAAAATTAACCTAATAACAACGGAGAGGATATTGTTGCTAATACTAAAATAAAAGGTAATATTTTTTAGCGTTGCAAATCATATCAACTTTCGTTACACATATAAAGAAACGGCAACATATAATGTCGTTGTTAATCGATAACTTTCGTTGCCATTGAAAAATAACTAGTAACAAATATTTTTGTTGCTAAAAAATTTACATTCTGCAACGAAAGCAAGCTTAGGCAACAATTTTCATAATTTACTGCAACGAAAAATATCGTTGCAAAATGGTGTCAATTACAACGAAAATGCATGGTCGTTGCAAAAAAAAGAGTTCATTTCATTGCCAATTACCAGAATTTTGCAACGAAATGGGATTTTTAGCAACGAAATTTTAATTATTCTGCAACAATATATTTTGTTGCTAAAGGATCGATGTCTCTGTACGAAAGCCAAATTTCGTTGCAAAATGTATTACTTTTGGCAATGAAAAAAATATGTTCGTTGCGGAACAATTAGCAACGCTCATTGCGCAACAAAAGACGCAACGACAGTAAAGTCGTTGCCAAAACCCTTTTCCAACGAAATTTGGCACATTTAGCAACAAAAATCGGTTGTTGTTGAAGCCCCATTTTTTATAGTGCTTGTAAGATGTAAAGAATAATGTACTATCATTATTTGTAATGAATGAGGTTATAAGGTAATAGAACTTGAGATTTGAGAATGTATGTTATATTAAATATATAATAATGTATGTTTGGAAGGAGATGTACTCATGATGTATGTTTGGAAGGAGATGTACTCATGATGCATGGAATTCGGGTGTGAAGATAGACCGAATTTTGGGGCGTTATAAGTTGGTATCAGAGCTGATAGATTATAAATCTTAGGTATGAGTACTTAAGACTATAATCGTAGAGAGAATGGTAAGAAGATCGTTGAGTTAAACGATTAAGGAAGAAGATCACCACGTGATCACATTGAATCGTAATAACAGTTGTTCTGTTAAACTATGAATGATTTATAGCTAATGTTATAAATGAATGGTACTACGAAGTAGTACGGGAAGAAAAACTCAGATTGAGTTGTAAAGGTTAGCATACAGATTAAAGAAAATTCGTGTTAAGTAAAGAGAAAGTTAGAAGTTCTAATATTTCGATTGAGGACTCATGTGATAGTTGAGTTGTATGAACCTTTGTTATGGGCATAGGTTTATGTTTTGGTGTAACACTGCTTAGCTTATTACAGTGATAATCATTGGAATAATATGTCGCGCTATCAATATGTATATGACGAGAAGGTGAATCTTTTTCTCATATATATGTATGATAGGTAGAGAATGATAAGATATGTGCAAGTTCTTGAAACTCATACTTATGAAAAGTTTGTGGCTCATAGTTATATGCTATATTTCTGAGCCCTAAGCATATGGATAGTCCTTGATTTGTTCTTGGATTACATATTGCGAAGATAAGTTCTTAAACACATATGGTTGTGGAAAGTTCCTAAACACATAAAGTGTGGTAAGTTGATGGACTATACTAAGGTATATGAATGCTTAGACCGAAAATGAAGTATTTTCAGTATGCTTAACATTGAAGGTTCTAGAGAAGATTAAGTATTGTCTTAAGTAAGACAATGAAGGAAGATAGAGAAATAGGATATTCCAAGTCATCTAGCTATGCTAGATTTTGAAGTTTATTGAAATCATGCTTATGTGCGCGTTTTGAAAAGGAAAGAATTGGTTCAACTTTTAGAACCAATGGATTTTAAAAGAACTATTCTTTGGTATGTCTATGCTAATTATTTCGGGTAGACATAAGTTGATTTGAAATATAAAATTGAATTTTATATCGTCAATACATTTGATGCAAAGATGGTAAAAGGATGAAGTTATTAATCCAATTAAACCTAGTATTGGATTTGATCTTATGATCAACAACCTGCTATGGTATGATGTATAATGATGAAGTCATAAACTGACGAAGTCCTCAACGTACTGTGAAAAGTACGGTATCATGACGTTATGAAATGTTTTGATGTATTATAAAAGAATTTAAAGAAGTAGTCGATGTCAATTGATTTGACTAGACGAATGTTTCAAGTAGATGCCCAATTTATTGGTATGGTCTAAGCTATTTGATTTGGCTAAGATGAATGGTATGTCATGGTTAAAAAAAAATTGAGCTTTTTTTGAAGAAGTTATGCCAAACCAAATTATTTGGTGCAGAATCTGATGAATGAGTCTGAGGTGAACATACCCCGAAATGGGGTTATACGAAGGGTTGATCACCTACGTATGGAATATGTAGTTTACTTTCTTTGTGATTGTAAACTGACCGTGTAAGAAGGGTTTACGATGAAATATTGTTCAACATAATAAGAGTTCATTGTCGATTTAACCCCTCATCAAAAGTTTGAAATGTTTTAAAAGAATCTTTATATTCCTCGTTATTCCTTCTAATTCATGATTCTTGATAAGTTATGGAGGTTAGGGAATGTTAGAAAGATATGAACTTCTTTGAAGAGAAGTTGAGAAGAAGAGTAAGCTAAAAGTTCGAGGATGAAATTCTGTAAAGAATGAGTGAATGTGATGACCCGGGTATGGGTGTGGTGTTAAGAAATTTTGAGGATGAAATTTTTATAAGGAAGGAAGGATGTGACAACCCAAAAAATCGGATTGTCCCAAATTTAAGTTTAAAGAATTAGTTATTAATAAAATAATTTTTTTATTAATATTATTCTGTGCTATGTGTCTATTAATCGTTCTAGAACCTAGGATAATTATAATACAGGATGATTCTGGCTACGAGCTAGACTGAACGAGTAAGAATTTTCAAGACGAAAATGAAATTTTTTCGGGAATAAAAATATTTTCGAGAAAAAGACGAAATAGACACTATTCACCCGATGAAACCTAAGGGTTAGGGTTTGAATAACGTAAACCTTTTCGAGAGTTCGGTATGTCGAAATGACATTCTGTCGAAAGATTCGACGATAATGTATCGTGAAAAGCTAAGTAAGCCGATAAAAGCTTTTCTCAAAAAGCGTACAGAAATCGAACGAAATAAAACCAACGAAAAGTATTGTTATATACTTTTCATTCGTTTAACTACGTTAGGGAAAAACGTGAAAGAAAACGCTTAACATCAAAAAGTGTTTTTTAGTTTTTTGGAATTCCGAAGAATGCGTAAAAGTTAATCTGTAGAGGAAAGACAAAATATCCAAAAATATTTGGATTTTGAAAATCGTAGTTTTTAAAACTGTCGGACGAATTCCGCAAGATAGAAGCACGAAGCTTCCAAGGGAAGCTTCATGAATAGTAAGGCGGTTTAGTAAGGAGGTGAGAATAGTAACCTTAGGGGTGAAATAACTATTTTGCCCCTAGCCTTGAAAATCTATTAAAGGAGAGCTAAGCTCATTTGTTGGTGATTTTGAAAATCACCAACACTTTAGAGAGAGAGAGAGAGAGAGATTTCGGATGAGGAGGAAAAGCTAGCCTGAGTGCACGCTTTGTCCAATGGAGGAAGATTAAAGAAGAAATGTAATCCGAAACCTAACTTCTAGATTATTTTTTCTTTAAGTTTCTATGTTAAAAACAAAGCTTAATGAGAATAAGAAGTAAGAGATGTTAAGAATGATTTCATATGGTTGAAATCATGAAGAAATAAGAATTAGAAGTTTAATTTATAAATTTCTTAAGGAAGTATAAGATTTGTAATGAATTTGAACGATCCGAATGAATCATATGAATGATTCGGTGTAAGAAGTAAGGAATGGTGTTTTATAACATCAAATTTCAAGAAAAAGTGAAATCATAATCAAAGTATGGATTAAAAATTAAGAACGAACGAAGAACGCGAAGAACACGTGAAGAACGCGAAGAACGTTGTTGACGGATAAATTTAAAACAATCGTAGATATAACTTGTTGTTGATGGACAAGTTTAAAACTATCGCGTATAAGTTAGATGCTTATTGCTTGGTTAGGGATTGTAGAAACGTTCATGAAGAACGGATTGAACTTAGCTATAACGAAGTTATGGCAAAATTTTATAAAAGATGAACGAGAAGTAGAAAGCATATAAATGAACTCGAATGTGTAGGGTTTCATAAGAATGTAAAAGAACGTAGAAAATGTGAGTCATAGACTCAAGAACGAATGAGTTCCAAGTTCGGATGACCGAATTACATACGAGCGAACAAAGAACGTTAATAACGTAAAATTAACGAAGGATGGAATTTAAGCCAATTGAATGTCATGTTAAAGGATTTAGAATGAATTTCTGTCCAAGGGAAATTGAAGTACGTAAGATATGGAAGAGAATGGCTTTGGAATGACCTCGTTCTGAGTTATAACGAAGAAGTTATGAGAGCGTAAAGTAAGCATCTCAAATAATTTACAAGACTTAAAAATATTTTAGGAATTTCATGCTTGGCGCCGCAGCGCCAGCTCGAGCCATCAGCTACTGCTGAGTGGCGCCGCAGTGCAAGAAAGGAAGAGGAGTTTGGCGCTGCAGTTTCGGACCAGGAAAGAGAGTACGGTATATTCACGCCGCAGCGTGAGGAGAAAGAAGGGGACCGGCGCCGCAACGCCGGTGCAGGGCAAGGCCCAGAAATGAGCTTTTTATTGCTCAATTCCCGGGGGAAGTGTATGGAAAGATGATGAACGTAAAGTTCATATAAAATAACACTTAAACAAGTGATTTAAACCTTTTGTAAAGGTTGAACAAAAAGATTGAAAGAGATTAAAAGACGAAGAATGTAATAAATGTAAACGCAATGTGGTTGTGATGAACGATCGGTCTTAGAATACAACAAACCGTATGGCTTTGACATTAAGAAAGAATAATGAACGGGGGGGGGGGGGTTCATGTAATGGATAGAGAATGAAAGAGATTAAAACCTTATGTAAAGGTTGAACGAGAGATTAACAAATTAACAACGGAAACGTAGAATACGTAAACGATTCTCGTGAATTGTATTCGCGTCGAACGAATGTTCTAAGTATACATTGGTTGTATGACTTAGACGTTGATGAAATTAGTAAGTAAGATATGAAATTATCAAGAAAGCCGTAGTGAACGGTAAAAAGATTAATGGAAGTCCGAACGTAAGTCTGATAGAAAATGTTAGAACGAAATACGTTCCGAGTCGAATGAACTGGACGTTGTAAGATACGAATAAGGTAAGGTAAGATGTTTAACGCTATGACCGCATAGTATTAACATTGAATGATCGATCTAGGTATAAAATAGACTGTATGACTTAGACGATAAAGAATGAATCTTGAGGTATGGCATTTAGTTGCCAGAAAGGCATAAGGATTGAAGAATTGACTTAACGAACATTATAGTTTAATAGTTCGGATAAGTTAAGATAAAGTTTAGGTTGTGGTACAATCATAATCTTTGATGGTTGACATATGGGAGCTGGGCTAAACAATTCCTTCAGAGAGCGGAGGTATGTACAAAACTGGCAACCAATCTAACTCACTATGAAAGATAGTGTACACGAGAAGGGAACTTGTTTGTTGGTTATTTTTAGAAAACCACTCAGAGTACCATATGGACTACTAGCAAAGACGCTATGTGTGCTTAGTCCTAGAAAGGTTATGAGAAGAAGATAAGAATATAAATCATCAAAGATGATGATCGTATGAGTAAGACATCTATGTATGTCATGAAGCCGTAAAACCATAAAGAGAGTAGGTCGCGTAAACTTAGATTACAAGAATGCGAACCCTAAGAAGTAAAGTTAAGTAAACCAATGCGTAAGTCAAGTATATGACTAATTGGTGTATGTGTTTTTTCCTTATGTGTTATAGAGGGATTGAAATGAGCAGCTCAACGTAAGTTGTAGCTGTGCGTAAGGTAAGTTTCCTAACTTCATTCATATTACATGAATGCTAGTTTGTTAAACTTCTCAGATGTTGAACTTGAGAAGTCTTGTCTATGTGCATATGTATGATATATGTACAAGGTGGTAGAATGTATGAGGCCTTGTGCCACAACTTGAACACTTCGGTGTTTCTATGAGATGAACTATTCTAGTGATTGAACTGTTCAATATGAGTATATTCTGTTTATACATGAACCATTATTGTTAAGTCTGTGCTAATGATTCTAGCCAGACATGATGTGTATGGAAAAAGGTAGAAGAATGAAAGTATTTCAAAGTGAATGTGACTAATGTTTTAAAATGATAGGAATCAAGATTATTCCTATTATTCAAGCTGCTTCATAACCTTTGTTCGGTTATTGAAGTCTTAAAAGAATATTTAAATTCTTGATGTTGTTTATTCAATTGCTATGACTGGCTGGGTAATTGAATGCTCACACTTGCTTTAAATAAAAAACATTTTCAGCGAACGAGGTTAGAAGAACTTAAAGATCTCATAAAGATCAAGCTGATCGGTATCCAGAAGAAGCGCCATTCATTATATGAATGTGCTTGAAGATCAAGCGAAAACTTGTAATGTAGAGTAGTTTAATGGGACTATAGAATAATTTAAATTAACTATTATGTATCCTTGGTGGCGGATGAAAGTCACTCTTGTAAGATGTAAAGAATAATGTATTATCATTATTTGTAATGAACGAGGTCATAAGGTAATAGAACTTGGGATTTGAGAATGTATGTTATTATATTGAATATATAATGATGTATGTTTGGAAGGAAATGTACTCGTGATGCACGGAATTCGGGTATGAAGATAGACCGTATTTTAGGGCGTTATATCTCCGTATGTCGTAACGCCGTAAAACGATAAAAAGGATGGTTACGTGAACTTAGGTTATAAAAATGAACCATAAGAAGTAAAGTTAAGTTTAAACCAATGCGTAAGTCAAATATACGACTAATTGGTACATGTTATTCCTTATGTGATATATAGGGATTGGGATGAACAGTTCAGCGTATACTGTAAGCAGTAGCTGTGCGTAAGGTAAGTTTCCTTACTTCATTCATGTTTAATATAAATGCTAGTTTCTTAAACTTCTCAGATGTTGAACATGAGAAGTTTTATCTATGTGAAAATGTGTGATATTTGTACAAGGTGGTAGAATGTATGAGGCCTTATACCACATTTTTAATACTTCGGTGTTTCTATGAGATGAACTATTCTGTGATTGAACTGTTCAAATATGAAAATGTTCTGTTTATGCATCGACCGTTATTGTTAAGTTTGTGCTAATGATTCTAGCCAGACATAATGTGTATAGAAAAGGTAGAAGAATGAAAGTATTGCAAAGTGAATGTGACTAATTTTTTAAAATGATAGGAATCAAAATTTATTCCTATTATTCAAGTTGCTTCATAACCTTCATTTGGTTATTGAAGTCTTAAAAGAATGTTTAAATTCTTGAGGTTGTTATTCAACTACTATGACTTGCTGAGCAATTGAATTCTCACACTTGCTTTATATGAAAAATATTTTCAGCGTACAAGTAGAAGAACTTAAGGATCTCGTAAAGATCAAACTGATCGGTATCCAGACAAAGTGCCATTCAATATATGAATGAGCGTGAAGATAAAGCCAAGACTTGTAATGTAGAATAGTTTAATTAAACTATAAAATAGTTTAATGAACTGTTATGTATCCTTGGTGGCAGATGTAAGTCACTCTTTTAAGATGTAAAGAATAATGTAATTATCATTATTTGTAATTATTGTTATATTTAACTATATAATGATGTATGTTTGGAAGGAGATGGAACCGTGATGTACGGAGTCCGAATGTGAAGATAGACTGGATTTCGGGACGTTACAGCAAATGCCACAAAACTAAACTAGCCAAAAAATTATTTATATTTATTTATTTTGACTTTTGCACTGTTAATCTTTATTAGGCTTTTCAAAGTTACCCTTGTAGCAAACTTTCAACCAACGATTCCCAAATCAGATGGTTTTAGGGCGCTGAGTGTAAAGACACTTGTGACACCCTCAAAATAGGTCCACACAACCCATTTTGAGTCGCCAAAATATACGATACAGAATCCAAATACAAACTTCATTAATACAACAGTCGTGCAAAATACGACAACACATAAGCTGTGAGTTTTAATGCAAATATTATCTTGTAGACAATATCCAAACTCAAATAAATTCCTCATAAAATTATTATCATACTATTTCATAACATAGTGAGGAATACTATAATAACCATCTTGGACCATTACTCCACTCCCCGACTAGTCTTAGCTACATTCTCGCCTCCTGAGAAGAATAATAGAAACAAAAGGAAAAGGGTGAGCTCAACTAGTCTAGTAAAGAATATTATGACTAATAAAATGTAGAACAAATTATCCTTAGTCTTCAACATGAAAAAATATGATAGAATACAATAGACAACAAGTTTTAGAACAACAACTGCAGTAGAAATAACAATCCATTAGAAGAGTCAAGTAGATCATGAAGTCTACTATCTTCTATGATTTAAAAGTCCATCATCAATAATTTATCCCTGTAACACCAATCAATAATTATTTCCAATCAATAAATTATCTATGCACTACGGGCCAAAGATAATCGTTTGTATCACCAGTGGTCATGATCATGTCAAACACCTGTCCATATATGCACTACGAGCCAAAGAGGACTTTCACCACAAATCTTTATCTGTAACATCAAAGGTCATGAATATACCAATACACAATTTCTGGTCATAATCATACCAATCAACAGTCCATCTTTGAACTACGGGCCAAAGATAACTTTGAGCACAATATAAGCACGAGGATGATGACAATGATACAAAGAATCAATCAAGTGAGATCAAGGGTAAATATTAGATATTTATAATTTAATTTATCCAAAGTTCAAGAATATCCAAATTGTCAACACGATCAACAATTGTGGAGTAAATTTCAAGAATGATATTTATGTATCAAAAATAATTTGGACAGAAAAGAAATCAATTTTACCGTGAATAATACCCCGAATGAATAGTACTTGAATGAATAGTACCCCGAATAAATAGTATCCCGCCATGAAGATATTTCAATTTCAACAAGCAAGTTCAGACCAATAGTGAAATGATAATAGATGAAGCACAAACTATTAAGAATATTCCACTAATTTCAAGGGTTTCACCACTTAATAATAAGGTTATGGAAACAAACAATAAATTCTTACCATAAATAGAGAAATATGAAAGATGACGATCTCCCTTGATGAGTACAAAAGAAATGATATCTCATACGAGTATAAAAGAATATACGAAATTGCAAATGGATTTTCACCCGTCATGCGGTAATCTATGTAGACAGATAATTTTCATAATTTAATAAAGAATGAATACGAAGGATTATTCACTATGCATGTGGTAATCCGCGTAGACAGGTTACTCCCGCATATTAATAAAGATTGAATACGAAGGGTTATTCACAATGCATGCGATAATCCGCGTAGACAGGTTACTCCCGTAGATTAATAAATAATGAATATGAAGGGTTATTCACCATGCATATGGTAATCCGCGTAGACAAGTTACTCCCGTAGATTAATAAAGAATGAATACGAAGATTATTCACCATGCATGCGATAATCCGCGTAGACATGTTACTCCCACAGATTAATAAGGAATAACATGACAACCCTTATGAGTATGAAGTAAATAACATCTTTTACGAATACAAAAGAAATAATATCCCTTACCTTAGTAGGAGATTGGATACTGCAATAGTGTAGTAGCAGAATACTCTTCTTCTTTTTTTCTCTATAGTTTTAGTGAATTCGTAAGAAAGAATGAAGAAATGCGCTTCTATTTATAGGAGAATGGACTAAATAGTAACTAATTCATAAACGGTCCAGATTAATTTACTATTAAAATGGACGGTCCATATTGATTTAATATTAAAACTTTAACTAACGATCCATATTGATTTATTATTAAAACTTAACCGACGGTCCATATCGATTTAATATTAAAACGTCAACCGACGGTCCATATTTATTTACTATTAAAACTTCATCCGATGGTCTAAGAATTTAACACATCTCCCCATGAAATAATAAGCCAAACTTATAACAAACGCCTCATGACAAACCCCTCTATTTATATCAAAAATTAAATAAATATTTACCACAAATAACTTATCTTTAATCAATACATTTTTAATCTTTCAACAATTATTCATTATTTAATATTGTAACTTATAATATTGACAATTAGATCGTTCCCAAGAAAGAGGGGGCTTTTCGATAAAGATTTCTCCTTACTGGTGCGCAATTAAATAGCCAAACCCCTTGATAGAACTTTATAGACATTGTCAATAATGCCAATAATAATATGAATAATTATGTCATCTCAATTATTGATTTAATAATATAAAGTATTGTGCAGATGATACTGTGACAATAATTGTGTCGACGTCGGGATTTTAATTTGTCCCTTTTCTGTTCTTGTCTTTTGGTGTTCTCATGTTAGGTGAAATTTGTTTGAAAAAATAAGTTGTGAAAAAGTCCGACATTTATATGTCGACGATTTAACTGTAAGAGTCGCCAGTTGGTTTTTTAAATGGTTGTACTAACACAACCGAGAAAAGGTTTCTACATTGACCCAATGATGTAACACTGCTAAACACTTTTGTCAAACCGAGATTCGTTTAGGGTCCGAGGACTTGGTTATGCGGAGGGAAGGTGTTGGGCACCCCCCGAAATTCGTGTTGCCACGGTGACCACCACTTTTCAAGAAACTATTATATGAATGTGCATGTGTGTGTGGTTCAATGTGCTGTTATTTAGAAGTAGTGTGAGGCCTCATTCGCACCTATATACACATGGTTATTAAACTATATATAGCAATGATGTTTTGTAAAAAAGGTTTTTCAAACCCTTATGCTCAATAGTAATTGAGACCTTTTGATACTTCCGTTTTATTAAAATGTTCGGCTTGATTGCTTTTATTTTCGAGATGCGAAGCATCTTCGAGGAAATAATGTACAAAGCAGTGCCGAACTCCTTATGGGCATGGGAGCCATCTAAGGAAATCCAAACACCGTGAATAAATTTACAAGCTGCTTACAGCTGGAAATGTCCATCACGGGAACCGAATCTAGATTCAGTAGACTGAATCTGTGATCACATGATTCCTAGGCTCACATGATGCCGCAGTTTATATGAAAGCTGTAAGCAGTTATATATATAAAAGCTGCAAATATATATACAGACATGATCGACCACCATGAAGTACATCCATAAGGAATCAGAAGTGTAAATATATGAAAGCGGTAAATATATATAGAGAGACATGATCAACCACCACGAAGCACGTCCATGGGGGATAAGAAAATATAAATAAAGCTGTAAAAACAAGATCAACCACCACAAATGTAAGATACCAAATTTTATAAGATGAAGGTATTCAATTTTCTTATATTTATTATTTTATTTAATAAATGGTTAAATTGATAAAAGGTTAAAGTTAAGAGTGATATTTGAAAATTTTTCAAAGTAAGCAAGTTGATATAAAATATTCGTTGTGTCGGGAAATATTTGATTGGTCCGAGAAAATTCATTTTAACAGGGAATATTCGTACGATGGTACAATCATTGGTGGACCCCATAACGGAAGTATTGTCGTAGTTAGAAAATGACATAAATATCTTTTTATAAAAATAATGACGAAAGTTTTACCGTTAAACTGTTGAGATACCAAGTGGTAAAAATACAATATTACGCATGGTTGCATAGTAGCACACTGTATTGATTATTGATGCTTACGTAAGAAGCCACTCAGTTTACTCAATTATTGCTACTGTAATTTTTGCATAGTATCTCACGTTATTTGATTCAATTATTATCACAGTATCATCTGCATAATATTTTATATTATGAAATTAATAATTGAGACAACAAAGTTATTCATATTATTATTTGCAATATTGACGATGTCTAGAAAGTTCTGTCGAGGAGAGGTTTGGTCACCTAATTGGGCGCCAATAGGGAGAAATCCTTATCGGAAACCCCCCTCTTTCCTGAGAATGATCTGGTTGTTAAATATTGTGAGTTATAATATTAATGATGAATAATTGTTGAAGTATTAAGAATGTGTTTATTGAAGATTAAGTATTTAACTCTTCTAATGGATTGCATGTTCCACTACTACTATGGTTGAAAACTTTTATCATCTACCATATATTCTAAATCTCTGATTTATTACTGATGAAGGCTATTGATAATTTAATTATCTTTAGTCATGATATTCTTACTGGGCTAGTTGTGCTCACCCTTTTGCATCACAATTTTAGGTAGTAAGAGTGTAGCTGGGTTGAGCGGGGGTAACAGGGGAATAGAACTGATGGTCTATATCTGTTGAGGTTTCCCCTAAAATAGTATGGAAATAATTTTATTGAGAATTATAGATAAATGTGTCATATTTCATACGTCATTTTAACCATTGATTTTGGTGAACCGAATAAGGTGAGGTGAACCCAACTTTGGAAGGACGTTTTGCCACTATCATACAAGATGTCTAATGACATACGACTTCGTGTTATCGTAAGACAGGGTTATGCACATACACTTGCTGATTTTATCTATGAACACTACCTATATAATCTTGGAGTTTGGTTGAAATATAATTCTCAATTAGAGACAGTGGAGATAATTATATGTCAAGAGAAGACTCACCATTGGAAGGAACATGATAGTAATATTCTCATTTCTCTATGGGGTCTATTGGGTCAACCAAGGTTAATTATCAATTCATATGATATCTATCATAACTTAGATGCATGGCCTCCCATGTACGAAGGTTTCCTTAAGCATTTTCCAAAGATTTTAATTTCTAAAATAGTTATTGACTTTACTTTCATGTAAAGTGCCATTGTAAGGTGTTGTGGTCGAGGCACCATGAGAGTTACATATATTTGTATTAAAACTCACAGCTTATGTGTTGTCGTACTTTGCACGACAGTTCAACAGTTGTATAAATAAAGTTTGTATTTGATTTCTGTAATGTGATATCTGGTGACTCAAAATGGGTCATGTAGACTTATTTTGAGGGCGTCACAAATGGTATCAGAGCTTAGGGATATGGTCTCTGGCGGAGATTCGGGATTAGAACTAGGAGGGGAGAGACGAGTAATATCCATCGCTAGTGTGTGTCCTACCTAAGCTTAAATTCTCTTACTTAAGTTAACAAATTGTGATATATTAATTAACCTAGATGTATTCTAGAATGATATCTGAAATACAAGAGAGGAGAAATGGAAAAATCATGATATAGAGGATATAATCGGGAAGGTACAATCCGAAAAGAAAGCAAGGTATTCTCATATCTTCGAACTACCAGGTACGTAAATTTCGAGGGCGAAATTTCATAAGTAGGGGAGATTGTAAGACCCCAAATTTTATGAGATGAAAGTATTAAATTTTCTTATATTTAATATTCTATTTAATAAATGGTTAAATTGTATTTGAATTCTGTACCATGTATCTGGCGACTCAAGATGGGTGATGTATACTTAATTTTGGGGGCGTCACAGTTGGTATCAAAGCTTAGGGATATGATCCCTGGCTAAGATGTGAGACTAGAACTAGGAAGGGAGAGACGGGGAATTCCTTCGCTAGTATGACCTATCTAAGTTTATTTGGTATTTAATTGGTCAGTCAAAGTATAGGGATAATATGTTATATGTTAATTAACCTTTGTTTTGTGGCAGTATCTGAAAATGACATCCGAGAATGTTAAGAATAGCAATGGAGCACAAGAGACCGTTGAGTCTCCACATATCAATAATCAGGATAATGTGCATCAGGAAGGTGACAATCCTTATGCAAACAACAACACAGACCAAATGATGAATGATGGATTGTTCAGAGGCTTTATGCAATTCATGCAACATCAGGCGAGAACGGCTCCTGTCCAAAATATAGGTGGAAACACTGGAAACTCTCGGATGGTCACCGCTAAACAGTTCAAGGAGCTGAGACCACCATAGTTTATTGGAGAGCCAAAACCACTTAAGGCAGATGCATGGATAAAGCAGATCAACAAGATATTTGATGTCATGGGATGCTCCGAGGAGCAAAAGGTTCCCTTCGCCACCTTCATGTTGCGTGAAGAGACAGATTACTGGTGGGAATCTGTAAAACGTACCCAACCTGACGCACTCAAGATGTCTTGGGAGAAGTTCCAAGAGTTATTCAACGACAAGTACTTTCCCAAGAGTATTCGTCACATAAAATAAGTGGAGTTTATCAAATTGGAACAAAACAATATGACCGTGTCGCAATACGAGGCTAAATTTGTGGAGTTATCCCGGTTTGCATCCCATTTGGTCGATAATGAGGAGCGAATGACGTGAATGTTTTTAAGAGGTTTGAAACCGGAGATACGTCAATATCTTATTTCTCATAAATTATGTTTGTACTCAGATGTTGTAAATAGGGCTCAGTTATTGGAGCGCGGTAACGAGTCAACGTAACCAAGAGAAAGCAGACGGCAGCATGAAAATACCAGTGGTATCAGTCATCGAAACGGTGACAACAAATGTGGAGGGAATCAATATGCTAGAAATGGTAACCACTTCGGTGGTAATCATGGCCAAGACAGTAAAAATGGACATTTCAAGAAAAGAAGATTCAACAATGATGGAAGGACGTCAACACCAACACCCGTTGTTAAGGAAGGAGAACGACCACCTATCATATGCTTTAAATGCGGAGGTGAGGGACACATCAGTCCAAACTACGCGATGTCGTCCAAAGCATGTTATAATTGTTGAAGAGAAGGTCACTTAGCCCTGATTTTGTCTTTCACCGAAGACAAGTTCAGCCAGGATGGAGACACCAAAAGTCGTCCCAGAAAAGTCAAAGTCGGTAGTGCAAGGGAGAGCGTTTGTTGTGACCTCCCAGAAAACAAGGAACCCGAATGAGGTCATCACAGGTAAGCTTATCATAAACTCTAGCGAAGTCTATACCTTATTTGATACCGGTTCTACCCATTCTTTTATTTCTTCTACTTGCGCTCAACGATTAAATTTGACTCCAGAGAAATTAAAGTTTGACTTATCTGTACAAACTCTGTTGGGAGAAACCTTCATTACATCCACTATTTATAAGTCTTATTTGGTTCAAATCGGTACCCTCATATTATCTGTCGATCTTATTTCATTAAAAATACTTGCATTTGACGTGATTCTAGGGATTGATTGGTTAACTACTCATCATGCTAAAATTGATTATTTTCGTAAGGTTGTTAGCTTTCATATTCCTAAACAACCTATTATGTGAATTCAAGTGACCAAACCATTAAAATCAATCCATGGTCATCTCAAGCCATAAAGCTAATCGTTTATTGAAAAACGGATGTCAACCTTTCTTAGCCCACGTCATAGATCTAAACAAAAATACGTCAGTTTTGAATGATATTTCTATTGTTAATGAATTTCCTGATGTATTCCCTGAAGAACTTCCTGGCCTACCCCTAGAGCGCAAAATTGAATTTTGTATCGACCTTGAACCCGGTACAAAACCCATTTCCAAAGCCCCATATCGAATGGCTCCTGTTGAACTTCAAGAGTTAAAGACTCAACTGCAGGAATTGTTAGACATTGGCTTTATTCGTTCTAGTGCTTCTCCTTGGGGTGCTCCTATTATATTCGTGAAGAAGAAAGATGGGAGTATGCGACTTTGTATTGATTATTGGGAGTTGAATCATGTCACCATCAAAAATAGGTACCCATTTCCATGTATTGATGACCTGTTTGACCAGTTGCAAGGAGCCAAATTCTTTTCAAAGATTGATCTTCATTCCGGATATCGCCAATTGAAGATTAGAACCAATGGCATTCCAAAGACGGCTTTCAGAACTCGGTACGGGCATTATGAATTCCTAGTCATGTCCTTTGGATTGACTAATGCTCCTGCTGCCTCATGGATATGATGAACCGAGTATTCAAGGAATATTTGGATCACTTTGTGGTCGTCTTTATTGATGACATCCTCATATATTCCAAAACCCGTGAAGATCATGAGCAACACTTGAGGCTGATACTCCAAAAGCTTCGTGAATATAAGCTTTATGCCAAATAAAGAAATGCGAGTTTTGGCTTGAGGAAGTAGCATTCCTTGGGCATGTGGTATCAAGTCATGGAATATCTATTGACCCAACAAAGATTGAAGCTATGCAAAGCTGGGAGCAACCTAAATCAGTGACTGAAATACGTAGCTTTCTCGGCTTAGCTGGTTATTATCGGAGATTCGTAGAAGGGTTTTCTCGAATCGCTACTCCACTAACTCAGCTGACTCAGAAAGATACAAAGTTCGGTTGGAGCGAGGAATGTGAGAAGAGTTTTCAAGAACTCAAGAGGAGACTCATTTCAGCACCTGTTCTGACAATACCATCTGGTTCGAAGGGATTTGTTATCTACAGTGATGCTTCAGGCAAAGGGTTAGGATGTGTTCTCATGCAACATGGGAAAGTCATAGCCTATGTCTCACGACAACTCAAAGAATATGAGAGGAATTATCCTACTCATGATCTAGAGTTGGCATCTGTTGTCTTCGCACTAAAGATTTAGAGGCATTACTTGTATGGGGAGAAAGTGGAGATCTTTACGGATTATAAAAGCCTCAAATATTTCTTCACTCAAAAGGAACTCAACATGCGACAACGACGTTGGCTTGAACTGTTGAAATATTATGATCATACCATCCAATACCATCCTGGAAAAGCGAACGTGGTAGCTGAACGCATTGAGTAGAAGATCATATGCAACTGCGAATGCGATATTGTAAACACACAGGCCCATTTTGTGTGACTTGCAAAGGATGGAGATAGAGTTAAAGACTCCAGGGACCCATGTGATGATGGTGAATATACGAGTGGAACTGACTTTAATTGATAAAGTTAAAGCTGCTCAAGCTACAGACCTGGAGCTGATGCGTATGAGGAAGAAAGTGCAAGAAGGTGCTATGCCGGAAGCAAGAATCGATGAAGAAGGAATACTTCGAGTCAACTCCAGACTTTGTGTTCCTAACGACCCTAATTTAAAGTATAAAATCATGATGGAGACGCACAAAACACCATTTGCAATCCATCTCGGGAGTACCAAAATGTATCGTGATCTTCATCATACATTTCGGTGGAGAAATATGAAGAGAGAGATAGCGTTTTTTATCTCAAGGTGTCTAATTTGTCAACGAGTTAAAGCGGAGCATCAAGTACCAAAAGGTCCATTGCAACCACTTGAAATTACAGAATAGAAGTGAGAGCACATTACCATGGATTTCGTTACCGGTCTTCCCAAAGTTTCTCAAGGCATATATGCGATTTGGGTCATTATTAATAGATTGACCAACTCTGCACATTTTTTACCGATACGAGAAACTTATACACTTGAACATCTTGCTCGTATGTACATAAACGAGGTTATAAGATTTCATGGTATGCTAGTATCCATAGTTTCTGATCGAGACCCAAGATTCACTTCAAGATTTTAGGTTAGTTTGTAAAAAGCTATGGGCACGGATTTACAATTTAGCTCGGCATATCATCCTTAGATGGACAGGCAGTCGGAGAGGACGATTCAAACTCTTGAAGATCTATTAAGACACTGTGTCCTTGACTTCAAGGGAAGTTGGGACAAGTTCTTACCATTGGTGAAGTTTTCCTACAACAACAGTTATCAAACAAGTATTGGCATGGCTCCATTCGAAGCGTTGTATGGAAGAAAGTGTTGTTCTCCAGTATGCTGGGATGAGGTGGGTGAAGCAACATTGTTGGGACCGGAGTTGGTACGTATGACTACGAAAAAGATTAAAACGATCCGACAACGTATAAAAACCTCACAAGATCGACAAAAGAGTTATGATGATCTTCATCGAAAGGACGTGGAATTCGATATAGGAGATCATGTGTTGTTACGTGTTGCTCCGTGGAAAGGAGTTACGAGATTTGGAAAGAGAGGAAAGCTCAATCCTTGATTAATCGGCCCATTTTTAATCCTTGATCGAGTAGGAACTGTGGCCTATAGACTTGCTTTACCGCCAAGTAAGTCTCGTGTTCATAACGTTTTTCATATATCCATGTTACGTAAATATGTGGAAGACCCGAACCACATTATTGAGTTAGAACCTGACGAAATAGCGGAAGATTTGACGTATGAAGAGGTTCCTGTTCAAATCTTGGATAAGAAGGAACATATTCTACGCTCCAAGGTTATACCTGAAGTCAAAGTTTTATGGAGAAACCACGATGTTGAGGAAATGACTTGGGAGTTAGAATCTGAAATGAAATCAAGGTATCCTTACCTCTTCAATATACCAGGTACGTACCCTAATTTCGAGGGCGAAATTTCATAAGAAGGGGAGATTGTAAAACCCCAACTTTTTGAATAAAGATGAATTTTCTATAAATATTATTTTTGAATATTATGAAGTGAAATTGATATAATGTTATAGTTGTGAGTAATATTTATAAATTTTGCAAAGTACGCAAGTTATTATATAATATTCGATTGGTCGGGGAATATTCATTTTAAAAGAGAATATTCGTACAACAGCACAATCATTGCTGGACCCCACAACGGAATTATTGTCGGATTGAGAAAACGACAAAAATAATTTATAAAAATAATGACAGAAGTTTTACTGTTAACTGTTGAAACACCCGGTGTTAAAAGTACAGTAATACGTGTGGTTGCATAATAGCACACTGTATTAATTATTGATGCTTACGTGATAAGTCACTCAGTTTTGTTGGTATTATTAATGTAATAATACAGAAAATCTTTTTATATAAAACAGAATACTTTTATAAAGTTATTCTATAAATAGAATATATTATATTCTATTATGCATAGTATTGCATAGTGTCTGCGTAATGTTTTGTATAGTAAAATCTTTTTATATAAAACAGAATACTTTTATAAAGTTATCTGTTTTATTAGACAATAATTAGAATATATTATATTTTATTATGTATAGTGTTTGCATAGTGCCTGCATAGTATTTGCATAGTAAAATCTTTTATAAAGTTAATCGTTTTATTAGATTATAAATAGAATATATTATATTTTATTTAAAAGATTTTGCTTTAAATATGGACCGTCAGATTAAAGTAAATCAATCTGGACCGTTCATGAGTTAGTTACTATGCAGTCCATTTTTCTATAAATAGAGGCTTATTCCTTCATTATTTTCTTACGAATTCACTGAAAGTCTAGAGAGATAAACTATAGAGAGAAAGAAGAAAGTATTCTGCTACTTCAATACTTATATATCCATTACTCTTCTTCTTAAGGTAGGGAATATTATTTGTTGAACTTGTAAGGGGTGTTATTCTTTTGTATTCATGAAGAGAACTTATGTTATTCCATTCTTTATTATTCTATTGGAATAACCTGTATACGCGAGCTACCCTATACTTGGTGACATTCTTCTATTATCCAATCTTTACTATTCTGTTGGAATATCCTGTCTGTGCGTTTTATGCCGGACCTGATTCCATTTTTATTATTCTGTTGGAATATCATGTCTGTGCGTTTTACGCCGGACCTGGTTCCATCTTTATTATTATTCTGTTGGAATATCCTGTATGTGCGTTTTACGCCAGACCTGATTCCGTCCTTATTAGTATTCTGTTGGAATAACCTGTCTATGCGAAGTACCGCATGCATGCTGATTTCTGTTGTTATTCCATTCTTTATTATTCTGTTGGAACATCCTGTCGGTGTGAATTTCGCCTTACCTGGTTTCATTATTTAGTATTCTGTTGGAATAACATGTCTATGCGAAGTACCGCATGCATGGTGATTTCTTTTGTTATTCCATTATTTATTATACTCAGTTGGTTAAAGTTTTGACTTCTATACTCCATGAAATTAGTGGAATATCATTGATAATTGCGCTTCATCCAGTATCTTTTCATGAAAATATTCTTCTTAGCATTCTTGAATTTTACTCTACAAAGCAGTGTCATGTTGACAATTTGGACGTTATTGGTTCTTGGACAAATTAATTCTTGAACTTGTTTTATTGAATTCTTATATCATTGTCATCATCCTCATATTTATATTTTTTTGAAAGTCATCTGTGGCCTGTAGTGCATAGATGGACTTGGTATGATTATGACCAGGGATTATTCGGTGTAATTATGACCGTAATGTTACAAATGATGTGGTAAAAGTCCTCATTGGCCCGTAGTGCATTGATGGACAGTTGTTGGCATGATCATAACCATTAATGAATACACAAATATTCTTGGCCCGTAGTGCATGGATAATTGTGGTCGTGATACTAAAGAATATCCTTGGCCGTAGTGCAGGGGTGATTTGATGATGTGGATTATTTATTAAGCTGAATCCCAGCGATAAAAGTAATGAAAACCCTTTTAAATCATAAAAGATGGTAGATTTTATTCTCTACTTGACTCTTTTAATGGATTGCTTGTTCCGCTGCAGTTAAACTTGATGTTTGTTATATTGTATCAGTTTAACACTGTTTAAGGCTAATGATAATTTATTCTATATTATCTTAGTCATAATATTTCTTACTGGGCTAGTTGAGCTCACCCTTTCTTTCACTGTTCTCTTCAGGTAATGAGAATATAGCTGGGACGAGTCGGGGAACGGAGTGATGGTCCTAGATGGTGCATTAGTAGCCCTCACTATTCTGTGAAATAGTGTGATAATAATTGTAATGAAGAGTCTTTTTGAGTTTGTATACTCTCTAGTAGACAATATTTGTATTCAAACTCATAGTTTATATTTTTTTGTATTGTACACGACAGTTGTATTATTAAGTTGTATTTGAATTTTGTACCATGTATCTGGCGACTCAAGATGGGTGATGTATACCTAATTTTGGGGGTATCACAACGGAAGTATTATCGTAGTTAGAAAATGACATAAATATCTTTTTTATAAAAATAACGACGAAAGTTTTTCCGTTAAACTATTGAGATACCCAGTGGTAAAAAATACAGTAATACGCCTGGTTGCATAGTAGCACACGATATTGATTATTGATGGTTACGTAAGAAGTCACTCAGTTTACTCAATTATTGCTACAATAATTATTGCATAGTATCTCACGTTATTTGATTCAATTATTGTCACAATATCATTTGCATAATATTTTATATTATTAAATCAATAATTGAGATAACAAAGTTATTCATATTATTATTTGCAATATTGACGATGTCTAGAAAGTTCTGTCGAGGAGAGGCTTGGTCACCTAATTGCACGCCAATAGGGAGAAATCCTTATTGGAAAGCCCCCTCTTTCCTGGAAATGATTAGGTTGTTAAATATTGTGAGTTATAATATTAATGATGAATAATTATTAAAGTATTAAGAATATGTTTAATGAAGATGTGACGAACGAGATTTTTGTAATTTAATTTAATATTTATTGAATTGAATAAATATTTTTCGATGAATTAATTATTAGATTAAATATTAATTGATGAAATTGTGGTAGATCAATTTAATTATATGTGTTACATTTATTAAATTAATGTGAAGAATTTTTATTATTTAAGTATGTAATTATGTGAGCTTATTATGTAATTATGTGAGCTTATTAAATTAAATGAAATATTTAATAAGCCTAATGTTATTTAATTAATGTAATAATTAATTGGAGATTTAGTAATTAGATATAATTAATTAATGAGAAAATTAATTATGTGACTATGAGAATTTATGAGAAATTATTATAATTAGTTTATATTAAATTAAATAATATAATTGAGCTATTGTATAATTGGGTGTGACATGAATTAAACTATATTGTAGAGGTTTTATTAAATTAAGTGGTTTTGTAATATATTCTTTCTAAGCCAAACAAGGCCCTATGGGGAGTTGGAAGCAGTTGCCCATTATTGGGTTAACTGACCACTCAGTGCGTCAGTTCCTTTCTTATATGCGTCTTCTCATTATTTCTTATTTTACCAAGTCTGATAAAACATCACAGAGAGAAATTCAGAGAGAGAGTTTGAGAACTGTCAGAGAGAATTAAGATATTGTGAAAGAGATTGAAAGAGGAGAATATAAGAAAACATCTGAGTCTTCTAATCTATACCTTACCCTCAGGGTAATCTCTTCCTTCCCAAATTTTAAAAGTTACGTTCTTTAAGTTTTATGAAAATGACTTTCAAGTTTTTTATAAAGTCTTTGTATTTATAAAGGGTATGGATTATTTGTTGTATATGTGTTAAATGTTACCATATTGTATTTAATTATATATATTTCACAAACCATATCATCTGTTTCATAATACGATGAATTGTTATTTCAAAAATTTACAGAGTTTGGGTTTTGGTCATATAGCCTTATACGTGATATTTCATGTGTTGATCATATATTATCCCTAAAATTTATACTCGTATATTATTATGCATGTTAATATGAAGAGACCAAACTTTAATTGAATGGATTCGGTGTTATAACGAATTCGTAGTATTGAAATTATGTTTTATGTTCAAAACCTTCAAGAACATCAAAAACAGTGGATGTAAATGTGTTGATTTTGCAAATTATGTGTTGTAACTTGTTAAAAATCATGTTAGATGAGTTAAGTAATGATTATATATGTATTACAATGATTGAGTAAGTCTAAATTAGTGTAAAAATAACTAATTGGAAGTTATGGTCATATTCATGTATAATTTTACCTGTGATTGATTTTTGGCCTAATTTGGCCTTGTTATGTTCGCGAACTGCAGAACTGCAGAAACTGCAGAAAATGAGCCTGGGTAACCCCGCCCCCGGCGGGCGTTACCAAACTAAATTACCCCGCCCTGACAGTCAAAAAAAATTAATAAATAATTATAATAATAATAAATACAAATAAATAAAATAAATAAATATTTGATGAAAATTATTATTAAAATATTTATAAAATAAATTAAATATTTTAATTGAGATATTTATGGAATAAAATAAATATTTGATGAAAACTATTATTAAAATATTTATAAAATAAATTAAATATTTTAATTGAGATATTTATGGAATAAAATAAATATTCGATGAAAATTATTATTAAAATATTTATAAAATAAATTAAATATTTTAATTGAGATATTTATGGAATAAAATAAATATTTGATGAAAATTATTATTAAAATATTTATAAAATAAAGTAAATATTTTAATTGAGATATTTATGGAATAAAATAAATATTCGATGAAAATTATTATGAAATAATTTATTCGAGTGTAATAATAGTAAGAGAATGAAAATATTCTAATTTAATTAAGTAATTAAATTAGAAGGGTAATGATTTGTTAAATAAAGTGGAGTTTATATTAAATATTTAAGTGAAAATGTAACTAATGAATGTCGTGAATACATATGGTATGTGTGTATGATTTGTGGTGAACGGAAGTAGTAATCGTTAGGGCTGTAAATGGTAACCGAAAAATTCGTATTCGTCCGCATCCGTATTCGAAAAAAAGCGGATATTATTCGTATTCGGAAAAAAACGGATATATCTGTATTCGGTTTAAAGGTATCCGTAAATAAACGGATACGAATACGGATATAGGCGTATTCGTATTCGATTAACATCCGTCCGTAAATATATCCGGCGGATACGGATATCCGGATTCCGATATCTGGAATCCGTATCCGAATAACTTATATATGTATATACACACACACACACACACTTAATATTTACATTAATTAAGTTATTAATTAATGTAAATTATTAATTAATAATTTACCTATATAAGTTGTTAATAATTTAATATATATATATATATATATATAATATATATGTATTTATTAATAACTTACATTCATTGATTAATCACTTACATTTATTTATATAAGTTATTAATATATACGTGTGTGTGTGTGTATATATATATATATATATATATATATATATATTAATAAATCATAACTTAGATTCATTAATTAATCACTTTAACTTATATTCATTAATTAATAACTTACATATACATTTATATATATAAGTTATTATATATATACACACATATATATTAATAACTTGCATTAATTAATTAATAACTTATATATATATATACACACACACACATATATATTAATAACTTACATTCATTAATTAATCACTTACATTCATTTATATAAGCTATTAATATATATATATATATATATATATATATATACACACACACATGTTTAAGGACAACGGTCGAGAGGCGGGAGCAATGGACAATATAAATTTATTGTTAAAATGTGTTAGGTCTGAATTAATTTAAAATTAATCTAGAAGGGAGAGTTCACTACAAAAAAGTAGGTCATTGCCGACGGCATATACCGTCGCCAATGATCCTATTGCCGTCGGCAATGAGGTCATTGGCGACGGCATTGTCCGTCGCCCTTCCCGTCGCCGTATGGGTCGTCGCCCCGGACTCCCGTCGCTCGCCGTCGGCAAGTGTGTCATTGGCGACGGTGGTCATTGCCGACGGCGTCCCGTCGCCAATGAGTCATTGCCGACGGGAAGGCCGTCACCAATGGTCCCGTCGCCAATGACCCACTTTAAAAAAAAAATAAAAAAATTGCAAAATTCCCCTGTTCATTTACATATACATTGTACCTGTTGTACCTGTTATAAACTAAGAAAAATAAATAATGACAATATACGCATATCAATAACAATCATATATTTTACTATCAACAATTAACATAATTAGATACCAAACTCAAATCTATACAACTCAAAAGCTAAATACATACATGAAAGTCAAAATATAAATATAAACAACTACTGCCCAAGATCAGGAATCTCTGTCCCATCGTCAGTCCCATCCTCCATAGTCTCATCCGCATCAGCTCGGAAATCATCACCATCTCCTCCACGAGCATCACCTGTGCCGCCATCTCCACCTCTACGAGTCTCATCAACAAGACCCTACAAAATTAAAATATTAATAACGGAGTCCCCAAAATAGATCATATTTATATTATTTTAGTTTGTGTCAGTTGTAACGCGTGTCAGTATGTCGATAACTAGGCGATAACTCGGTCTCCGTATGCCGGAATCGAGTACCGTCAGTTGTAACGCGTGCCGAATACCTACGCGGTGCTGTGTGTGTGTTTGTGTGGCGTTCGAGTGGACGATGCGTGTTTCGGGCTCTTTTTCGGCTTTTTGGCTAAGTGTGGTTCAGTTTCGCAAACTAGGCGATAACTCGGTCTCCGTATGCCGGAATCGAGTACCGTCAGTTGTAACGCGTGTCTATTACCTACGCGGTGCTGTGTGTGTGTTTGCGTGGCGTTCGGACAGACGATACGGGTTTCGGGCTCTTTTTCGGCTTTTTGGCTAAGTGTGGTTCAGTTTCGCAAACTAGGCGATAACTCGGTCTCCGTATGTCGGAATCGAGTACCGTCAGTTGTAACGCGTGTCTAATACCTACGCGTTGCTGTGTGTGTGTTTGCGTGGCGTTCGGACGGACGATGCGGGTTTCGGGCTCTTTTTCGGCTTTTTGGCTAAGTGTGGTTCAGTTTCGCAAACTAGGCGATAACTCGGTCTCCGTATGTCAGAATCGAGTACCGTCAGTTATAACGCGTGTCTAATACCTACGCGGTGTTGTGTGTGTGTTTGCGTGGCGTTCGGGTGGACGATGCGTGTTTCGGGCTCTTTTTCGGCTTTTTGGCTAAGTGTGGTTCAGTTTCGCAAACTAGGCGATAACTCGGTCTCCGTATGTCGGAATCGAGTACCGTCAGTTGTAACGCGTGCCGAATACCTACGCGGTACTGTGTTTGTGTTTGCGTAGCGTTCGGACGGACGATGCGTGTTTCGGGCTCTTTTTCGGCTTTTTTGCTAAGTGTGGTTCAGTTTCGCAAACTAGGCGATAACTCGGTCTCCGTATGTCGGAATCGAGTACCGTCAGTTGTAACGCGTGCCGAATACCTACGCGGTGCTGTGTGTGTGTGTTTGCGTGGCGTTCGGGTGGACGATGCGTGTTTCGGGCTCTTTTTCGGCTTTTTGGCTAAGTGTGGTTCAGTTTCGCAAACTAGGCGATAACTCGGTCTCCGTATGTCGGAATCGAGTACCGTCAGTTGTAACGCGTGCCGAATACCTACGCGGTGCTGTGTTTGTGTTTGCATAGCGTTCGGACGGACGATGCGTGTTTCGGGCTCTTTTTCGGCTTTTTTGCTAAGTGTGGTTCAGTTTCGCAAACTAGGCGATAACTCGGTCTCCGTATGTCGGAATCGAGTACCGTCAGTTGTAACGCGTGCCGAATACCTACGCGGTGTTGTGTGTATGTTTGCGTGGCGTTCGGGTGGACGATGCGTGTTTCGGGCTCTTTTTCGGCTTTTTGGCTAAGTGTGGTTCAGTTTCGCAAACTAGGCGATAACTCGGTCTCCGTATGTCGGAATCGAGTACCGTCAGTTGTAACGCGTGCCGAATACCTACGCGGTACTGTGTTTGTGTTTGCGTGGCGTTCGGACGGACGATGCGTGTTTCGGGCTCTTTTTCGGCTTTTTTCCTAAGTGTGGTTCAGTTTCGCAAACTAGGCGATAACTCGGTCTCCGTATGCCGGAATCGAGTACCGTCAGTTGTAACGCGTGTCTAATACCTACGCGGTGCTGTGTGTGTGTTTGCGTGGCGTTCGGACGGACGATGCGTGTTTCGGGCTCTTTTTCGGCTTTTTGGCTAAGTGTGGTTCAGTTTCGCAAACTAGGCGATAACTCGGTCTCCGTATGTCGGAATCGAGTACCGTCAGTTGTAACGCGTGTCTAATACCTACGCGGTGCTGTGTGTGTGTTTGCGTGGCGTTCGGGTTTTATCTTATGTTTATCTAAGCAATACAATTACAAATTACATAAATTAAAAAAGGAAATACATAATTTAATTATTTTTACCTGTCGAATATGTGGTGGGAAGATGTTGGCCAAGACAACTGCACACACGCGGATGGCCTCCTCCCGTACTACACCCATGAGATCGTCAACGGCAGCTGTAGGATCGATAGAGCCGTGGACAACCTCCTGAGCCAGCTGATAGATCAGCTCGCGTGATGGTGCGCCTGACTGCACTACACCGCTTGACATGCACCCCTCTATGATCCGCCGGAAGAAGTCGTCGGATAATGAAGGGTCGGCGCCCGATCCACTCGCACCACTACCTCCAGTGGGAGGGCGTCGTCGAGATCTCGCAGCAGGGACTAGGGTGTAAGCTGGGACATGGGGAATGCCCACAACTCTACCCTTCTTCGGTCCCCCTGTAGCCTGCAGCCAATCCTCTATCTCCTTGTCTGCATGCGTAGACTCGTCTACTGGAGTGTCACCTCTCTGGCTGCTCCGGGCCACTGCAAGATCTTCGAACCATCGCTGACAAAAAACACAGTAGTGGATGGGATGTTACGCAAAGTATAAAATGAAATAATATAAAAGAATATCCGAATTTTAAATACATATTAAATAAGAGAATTAAATAACTTACAGCAATGCGTTCTGCCTCAGGTGAGATATAACCGCCGTCACCTTTCTTTTGGTGGGCGTGCCACCAAAACTCCAAGCGGGAGGGTGCATGCTTTAAACTCACCTCAAGTCTCTCCCGGTATAGGTCGTACGACTGAGACCCAGTGCAGTGTGGGAGACGACTCTGCTGTCGGGCAGCTGAACGCTGTGCCGACATCTTCTTGAAGGCCTCGCCGTCCCAAATGCTGCACATCTGGTCCCACACTGCAGCAGATATGAAATCTGGACGGACATCCTTAAGTGTCTGTCCATCAGCCATCTTCGTCTGGGCCTTTTTCTTCCAATCGTAGACCCACTTGTGCCAATTCATCTCTAGGTATCTGTGCAGAACAGTCATGCCATGGGCTTCCTGCCCGTCCTCAAAACGATAATATCTCTGCACATTACACATTAAGCAGTTTAGTAGACAACATAAATCAAAGAGGTAACAGCATATGAATGATTGATATCCTACCTTAAATTCAGCAATAATCAACTGACGTGTACGATCATCCACATCTGCCCACCTCATCCACGGGCTTGAGAATCGGTTGCGGACGATCCCAAGCAACGTGTTCCTTGGCGTGGCGTCAAGGATACTACAGTTAAAATTGAAAATTACAAAGAATATATAAGAATTAAATACAATATATTATAGTAATATTATATAGGATTATGAAATTACCTATGAGTCCCAACACGACATATAAGAGGCGCCTGGGGGGGATTCCCTAGCAAGCCACGTGCTAGTCCCCGCGGAGGCCTACGTCGATCACCTATGTATTGAAATACATCAATATTTATATAAACGAATATAATGTCAATACAATATAAATTATACCTGACGATCCCGCCTGATCATCACGCGTAGAATCTCCACGGCCCCCACGACCTGCACGCCCACCACGATCGCCGTGTGGTGTGCGCGCCATATGTATGTATACTGTCAACTAAAAGAATGCAACATACAGTAAAAGAGGGATAACATAGAGGATAACATATAGATACAATTAAAAGAATGCAGCATAAATAGTAACCTACATACAATGTACAATTAAAAGAATGCAACATAAATAGTAACCTACATACAAATACAATTAAAAGAATGCAACATAAATAGTACATACTCATAAAACAACTCAACGCCTTATTTAGTAGATTAATATAAGTTGAAGATAATGATTGCACTACTACAAACTATTACATTTGAATACAACTAAACTGACACAAATAGTACATACTCCTAATCATTTATATCGTCAAAGCCATCAATATCAGAATCGTCATCTTCGAGCAGTAGATCTTCACTATCGTTGTCATCACCATCTTCGTCGTCTTCAACGATTTCTTCAATTATATTTACCTCCTCAACAACATCATCTTCACTTTCGACAGCGATAACATCATCCTCTTCTTCACTAGACTCACTAATAATTGTCACAACAGCAGGTGTGACACTAGTAGACTCGACTTGTAAAGGTTCATCGTCTGGACGAGGAGTTGTGCCTTGAAAACCACGGGCTTTGGTGGTTATAACAGCATGCCATGGGCTTGAAGGAGTCTTAACACTCCGCGCGTAGTACACCTGTGTCACTTGACTTGCTAAAATAAAAGGCTCGTCCATACCACTCATCAGTCTTAGTTTTGACTTAACATTAACAGTCACCCGTCCTGATTTTTTATCTACTTTAACTCCATTCTGAACATCAAACCAATGACATTTGAAGCAAACTAATTCTTTATGATCCCAATATTTGAGAATGACAACTTCTAGCAATCGTCCATACCAGTCATCCCAAATGTTATCGTAGCAGCTACCTTTCACCACAACACCAGAATCAGCAGAAGCGACTTCCCCAATATCGCAACACTTAAATCTGTAACCGTTGACAATGCAACATGTATAAGTATCTACAGATCTTTCGGGGCCGTCGGCTATAAGCTTTAGTCGATTGTCAGCTAACTCATCAGCGAGGACCTAATGTACATTAACACAACATATTCTAAAGTTAATTACGCCATAAGAATAAGTCTATGATGGTAGATTCATTGAACGTTTAAAGGTTAGACTTACATGATCCTTAAACCATTGCACAAATTCTCCATTTCTCAAATTTTGCAAATCCTCGTCCGATATACTCGGATTCGTTTCACGTACTTCAACATCATATTGACTGCACAACAGTTATATACTCAATGTGTTTGGAAAGGAACTTGACACAATTACACCAGACATATATAGTTATGACTACTTACTTAATGTATGGCGCTACTTCATTCATGTTGACAAGTGCATACAATGTGGCAGCTGCATACTCACTATCGGTCAAGAATCGCCTTTTTTTACCGCCGAATGGGCGTACAGGATGACTAAAGGCAGTTAATTCTCCATTTTCCTCGTGCGCAACAGCCTGATTCCGACGTAAGCGATTGTGCTTCGTATGAACATTCGGCTCAAAGTACAACGAGCAGAAATTAACAAGTTCATCCATAACATAACTTTCAGCAATCGACCCCTCTACACGGGCTCTATTCTTCACCTTTTGCTTTAGACGTCGCATATACCTATGTGATATATAGATTAACAAAAAAATAATGAACATTTTACCGCATTAAAAACATTAATGTCATTACCTCTCAAATGGATACATCCATCTATATTGTACGGGACCGCCAAACTTAGCTTCGTATGGAGAGTGAATAGGTAAATGCTCCATTGAATTAAAAAACGATGGAGGGAAGATCATTTCTAACTTGCACATTATTTCCACTATCTGCATCTCCATTTTATCTATGTCTTTGACCTGAAGCTCCGTCAAGCATAGATCTCTGAAGAAATTAGAAAGCTCTGTCAGTGGTTCAACCACACGTTTCGGTAACAAGTCGATAAATGCCACAGGGATCAGCTTCTGCATGAATACGTGACAATCATGACTTTTGAGACCCCGAAACTTCAGCTCTTCAACTTTACAACACCTTGCTATATTCGAAGAATATCCATCTGGGAGCTTCAGTCCACTAATCCAATTACATATCAATATCAACTGTTCCCTGGTCAAAGTATATTCAGCTTTAGGCGTTACCGTCTTACTACCCTCCTGATACATCCACAAATCTTCCCTTATGTTCATTTCTACCAAATCAAGCCTCGACTTGTTGTTGTCCTTTGTTCTACCAGTGGCATCTATGACTGTATAAAAAATATTATCAAATACGTTCTTCTCAGTATGCATCGGATCTAAACAATGACGGATGCAGAGTGTAGCCCAATAAGGCAGGTCAAAGAACATGGATCTGTGTGTCCAGTTGTGAACCTTACCGTAACCATAAGCTCGCTCTAATCTGTGATTCTTCCCTGGAGGTGGAAACTTCAAATGACTAATCCAACTCAACACTGCTGACCCAGAAAGACGGCCAGGTACTTGACGTTTCTCTGTTTTTCGATTGAATTGTCTACTCATCCGTCGATAACGATGTTCAATCGGCAAAAACTGTCTGGATGTTGCGAAGAAACTCATTTTCCCCCCATGTTTGAGCCGCACAGCTTTAACTGACCCCATGCACATGGGACATGATAAGCCCCCATGAGTCGACCATCCGCTGATCATTCCTAACGCCGGGAAGTCATTTATTGTCCACAGTAAAGTTGCCCTCATGTCAAAGTTCTGCTTAAGAGATACATCATAAGTTTGAACCCCTTTTTCCCACAACATCTTCAACTCATCAACTAACGGCCTGAGGTATACATTGATGTCTTTACTCGGACTCTTATCACCCGGAATCAGTAAAGGCATGAACATGTAGGGATCTTTCATGCACATCGAAGGCGGGAGGTTATACACCACAATAATCACCGGCCAAGTTGAGTAAGGCTTTGTGTAAGGCCCGTTAAACGGATTAAACCCATCTGTAGTAAGTCCAAGCCTAACATTGCGAACCTCTTCAGCAAACGAGGGGTGCTTGTTATCAAAATTTTTCCACTCAAGCCCATCTGCCGGGTGCGTCAGTTGACCTTCGACTATGTCCCGTGTAGAGTGCCACCTCATATCCTCGGCGGTATGTATTGATATGAACAACCGCTGAAGCCTCGGGGCAATGGGAAAGTAACGTAAGATCTTTCTCGGCACGTCTTTTCCCTTTTTCTTGCGCTGTTCACAGTATCTACTTGTACCACAAATATCACACGACCTCTTATCTTTATTGACATCACCGTAATACAACATACAGTCATTCTCACAAGCATCAATCTTCTCATACCCTAGATTGAGCCTTTTGACCATTTTCTTCACATCATAGTACGACTCCGGTAACTTATTGCCTGCAGGTAAACACTCCTTCACAATGCTTAACAGTTCATTAAAACGTCTCTCGCTACAGTCATGCTCATTCTTGAAGTGTAAAAACTTAGTCACAGCAGATAAGACGGTGTGTTTTTCGTGCCCGTCATACAGTGGTGTCGCTGCTTCATGCAATAACTCATAGAAACCCTTAGCCCCATCATTCGGCTCTTGCTCGACGCTACTGCCATCCCTGTCTGTATTCCACTGAAAGTACGAACCAGCAGCTTCGACTATTATGTTAGTACAGTCAAAGTTTTCGTCACCTCTGGATTCCGGTTCTGATTCATGTTCATCCAACCAGGTTTCACCATGATAGATCCATGTCGTATAACCCTGCTTGAACCCATACGCAAATAAGTCGCACATGACATCACTCCTTTCCTTCCACACTTCATTCACACACCTCTTACAAGGACATCTGATCTCACCGCCGCTGACTTGCTCAAACGCGAAGTTGAGAAACTGTTCAACCCCACTACGATACTCAGAGCTAAGCCCACTCCTATCAGTGGCTACCCTACGTTCCATCCAACTTCGATCAACAGACATCTCGGACAACTGTCTGCTATATATATGGAAAGTTAGACAAACACAATCAAGTCTCCAAGTTAATGTATATGCAAGCTTATGAGTTTCCTAACTTCATCTCCCACTCTAACGGGTCAGGCTTCTATCCCATTCCCGGATGTGTCGCCTCACTGATGCCAACAACTTGAACACATCTTTACATTTTTCAGAATTTTCGGCAGCACCTCCCCATGGTCTTCAAGTACACGAAATAGACTAACAAATCGTAGTCTAAATATGCACCCGAAGAACATCAAGAGATATATACTGACCGAAAATTCAAAAAATATAAAGACGTGCTCAAGTCGTTAACACCGACCTAAGTGAGATCGAAACATACAAGAACAGTCCCAAAACGGGGACTATTTGAGATTCACTCCTACTAAGTGAATCTCAAACGGGTTTCTAAGCTTCCTAAACTATATGAAAATATGCACGTGTCAAGAAATTGAAGTATCCACTAAATAGTAATGATAAATTAAGAAGATTATGTCATTTAATTATAATTGTAAAAAATTGACAATGTCAACTATAAACGAATGTGTTCCAACATATTTTACTCTTACTCATATTTTCTTAGCAACGTACTCGATCAAAAACACTTGACAACTATAAACAAATGTTTTAAATTTTTGCAATGCATTATGTTTTCAATGCCAATCTGTTTTGGTGTTTTTAATGCCAACTAGTTTTTGAAAACGAACTAAGCCCCAAACTGTTGGTCGAGACAAATACAGAGCTCAAGTACATAATTATATAATGCAACCTCTATATATTGATCCCAGGTCTACAGTATACACTGAACCTAGGTTAATAACTACACTGAACCACTATTTCATGGCTTTAGTACAATTATTAAATAAAGTAAATAGAAAAAGAAACTTTGAGCAAAACTTTCACATGGGAAAAATCATATACCAGTTTACATACACTAAATGATGAATAAACTAAACTACTTCAAGTTTTATACCCTAATTAAACTAGTAATAAGAATTGAATAAAAACCATAAATATGAATCAACAAGCTGCTATACAAACTGAAAAGTATTGCATTATATGAATATCACCCACATCAAGTTCATCTATTCAACCCACTTAAACAACCCCCAATGTGAAATCAAAGTTACCACTGATAGAATTCTATGTATATGAGCAATAAATCATGTGCAGTGGCTATTAAGAGAAGAAACATTACCTTTACTCTTAATTTGATAGTTGAAGAAGAACAGTGGCCGACCGACTAGTTGAAGAAGAACAGCGAGTCGCCGTCGGTGAATAGTGGCGAGGAAAGAGGGAGAAGAAACCGGCGCAGGCGAGGGAGGAAAGGGACGAATACACTGGGCATTGAAATAATGGAGTCTTCAATTGAGAGGAAAACGACCAAATTGAGAGAGAAAGGAGAAAACGCAGAACACAGAGGGAAAATGAAAAAGAAGACGTTGCCGTCGCGAACCAGGGTTATAAAAAACATTACTCATACTCGACGGCGATTACCGTCGACCAAGTCCCGTCGCCATTAATTCATTAGCGACGGCTGTGCCGTCGCCAATAAGTTTTATGTCCGTCGCTAATAAGTTTTCCCTCCACCGCCAAAGTTTCGCACCTATTTTTCCTGGGGAAAAAATGTATTAGCGATGGTATTCATTAGCGACGGCAATGCCGTCGGCATTGACAGTATTAACGACGGGTTCCGTGCCGTCGCCAAAGATCCCGTCGCCAATGACCAATTTCCTTGTAGTGGTTAAATAAATTAATTCACGTTTATGAATTTTTGGGTGGAGATAGTATTTATTACTTTCATTTGCCTAATTATTTAGAAACTAGAAGTCCAAATATGTAAAATAAGTTCAATGTCAATTTTAAATCAAGTTAGATTAACTAGTTGTCACACATACATTATAACTCGCACTCTCCATAAATATAATGAAATCAAATAATTTTTTATAACCATGTAATTTATTTATTGAGGATAAATAATAAATAAATCTCCCATAAATATTACTATTCATTTATTAAATATTAATTTATTTCTCTTTTTTATTATTTAATAAAATTTGAAAGAATAATATTGAGATTTTAATTTTAATTTGATCCATCAAACAAAGTATCGGTTACATTATTGAATCTTTTTATTTTCACCCAAAACGTCAATTAGCATGTTCCTCCCTTTATGATTAGGATGTTTAATTAATATGTATGGTTTAGATATTAAATTGTGTTTAATTATTATGTATGATTTAAACTTTATTTTTTTTACTAATAAACGAATTCGGATATTCGGATATCCGAATAATTTGTCTATTCGGATAAAATAAACGGTAACGGATATTATCCGTATTCGAATATTTTTTCGAATACCGGATACGGATAATATTTTTAAAATCCGCCGGATACCGGATACGGATACGGATAGCGAATTAATTTTCCGGATACGGATACGGATATACCTGTATCCGTATCCGTTTAATACCGTTTACACCCCTAGTAATCGTTTAGCCTACGCACGAGGCAAGTTTCCTAACCCTACTTGTCATTATTGTTCAAGTTATTAGTTACCTCGAGTAAATTATAGTTACTATTATTCAAGTTCAATTGTTATATTAAAGATTTATTATCTTTTCAAAGCATGATTCAGTTATACAATAATTGTTCTATTGTATACTTCTTGAGATTATTATTCAAATCGAATATAGATATTGTTGAACCTTATTAGACTAGTGAACTTTATTGATTCAACTTGTCCTTAGTTGATGAACGTTCTAAATTTTAGAACCCTTATTGAATTATCCAAACCAAACTTCCTTTGGTGCGAACTTGAATGTCAAACTGAGATGAACAACCCTGCAAAGGGATTTACTTATGTGTTAGCGTTAAGATATTGTGCACAGTATGGTACTAAGGGAAGGTCCGTAGTCTTATGACTGTTAAAGGTTTCAAGTATAACCCTTGATAACCTAGGACATAGTTCAAGGTCTTATGACCCTCAGAATTCTTTTGATTCTTGTTATTCATTCTTGATTCAAAAGTTGAGCTTTTATTCAGATGTCTTTGATTTACTCGTGTGTTATTATACTGTTATTTCATTATTATACTTGTGGGCAATAGTGTTCACTCTTTCTTAATAATAACATTGCAGTTAAGAACAAAAGAACTGATGAACCTTCCACTAGTAAAGGCAAGGGCAAAGTTAGCAAGTGATGAAGACTTGTTATTTTTATTAGATGATGTATTTATGCTTAAGACTTGAGTTAATAAGTTGTTTAAGACTTATTTGTTTATGATTCCGCACAGATGTTTAAGGTTAGTTTAACCTGGGATTGTATTATTATTATTCGGATGTTGTAACCCTTAAGGGGAAGATTTTTATTCTATCTATTGCATGGCTTGAATTTATTATGGGTAGATAAATATTTGATATTTGTACAGTGAACACCAAATCCCGTGGAATCGAAGTACCCAGATTTGGGGGTGTCACTAAGTTGGTATCAAAGCTGTAGGTTATGAACCTTAGGTGGGGGAACAACCTTAGGTAGTAGCCTTATAGAAAGAAGATAGTGATGGAAAACTCTTATCGATTTATAAGAAATGAATTTATGTAATTCATTGAAGATAATAAAAGACCTTATGTGTTTATGTGTTAAAGTATGAATTAGATGATACGACTTAGTAACTAAAACTTAAAATTTTGTTGTCAGGATGTCGAATGTTGGAGAAGCTAGTTAAGCTGGGAGGAAGAACCCCGTGTACCTATAGTACCTACTGAGGAGGAACCCCGTGTACCTATAGTACCGACAGAGGAGGAGCCCCGAGACATCCATGTCGTTAGGGAGCAGCTGGTGCAGAGGGAATCATCTCCATTGATCACCGTTGTTGGTCAGGAGCATGAACCTGAGACTGATCCTGAGGAGGACCCTGAGGAGGAATTTGTTGAGGAAGAGGAAGACGAAGAAGAGGAGTTACCACGGTATACCGTTGATGCTGAGATGTATGACACGTTATACGACCATAACGTGGAGTTACGAGACGAGGTCCAGGATTTGACTGAGCAAGCGGTTATTCAACATATTACTCTAGAGCAGAAGGAGAGGGAGATTTCGACTCTTCACTCTCGACTGGGAAATGTAGAATGGGATTTGGTCCATGAGAAGGGTCAAACCGAAGATAAGATCGAGGAGATAGAAAAGCTGAAGAAGGAACTGAAGGAAACCTCCGAATGACTAAAAATAGCAGAGGAAGGCTGGGTAAGAGAATCACGTCGAGCTGATCGTGCAGAAGATGATGGTCGTGCAAAGAAGGCGAAGATTAGGGAGACATATTCTACACTTAACAAGGCAATGAATGAAACCCAAGATCGAGTTTTGAGGTACCCAATTCAGTTCGAAGGACTACCATTGTACATGATGGATTGCATGACGATGTATCGCATCTTAGAAGAGGAGCGTAGCCAGGCTATTCATCACCTTAATCGGCAGTGATATGATTTTCTTAATTATGTAAAAGACTTAGTTAATTTTATATGTAAATTCCGATATGTTAGGAACGAAGGAATATTTTAAATGTTTTAAATCATGTGGATTCTTTATTCCATGATAGATGATGTAAATAGAAGTGATGCTATATTTTGATGTTAAAAATTTTGATTAGAATGAAGATATATCAAGTTGTTTGAGATGATGTGTTAAATGAGTATGTTAAATTGTTAAGTAATGCCTTAACTATTTAGAGAAATAAATAAAGTTCTAATAAGCATTTATTTAACAGAAAATGCCGCTAAGGAGAAGACAACAACGTCAACCGGCTCAGGAAGAGTCTACCAATAATAACAATAACGCCAATGCTAATCTCGTTCAGCAATTGGTGAACTTACTAATTGGAGCCATGAATAATCAACCTCAAGCTCCACCAAACACATAGTTTAAAGACTTCAAGGCGGTGGGACCGCTAGAGTTCAAAGGTTCCATGAATCCAATCGAGGCTCAAACGTGGGTTATGGAAATGGAGAAGGTTTTCGACGTTGCTAGGGTTAGAGAAGACCAGAAGACCACTTTTGCAACGTTTATGCTGATGTCTGAGGCTAGCTATTGGTGGCAAGCAAACAAAGTGCGAGGAGGTGAAGGTATAATTACGTGGGAGAGATTTAAAGAGATGTTCTTCGAAATGTATTTCACGACTAGTTCGCAGAATCAGATGGAGGTTCAATTTCTGGAACTGAAGCAGGGAAATATGAGCGTACCTAACTACGTGGCTAAATTCAACGAGTTGGCAAGGTTCACCCCGTACCAAGTACACACTGACGAGAGAAAAGCCAGAAGATTCGAACAAGGACTAAAGCCTTGGGTATACAGTAAAGTTTCAATGTTTCAACTAAACACGTTTGCTAGAGTACTGGAAAAGTCCATCCTCGCTGAAGGTGGAAGCGATGCGGTGACCAAGTACAATCAAGATTAGAAGAAGAAGAAGAAGAAGATTGAAGGTGAAATTAATAACAAGGCTAGTGGAAGTGGCACGGGAGGTGAAAATTTCAATCAGAAGAAAAGGTGGAACGACAGCTCATCATCGGGAAATTAGCAAGGTAATCAGAAGAGAAGAATCGAAGCATGCCCGACCTGCGGGAAAGCCCATCTAGGAGTTTGTATGAAAGGAAAAAGAGTGTGCTATAATTGTGGTCAAGAAGGCCACATAGTACCAAACTGTCCAAACCCAAAGAAGGGTGCTTGTTTTACTTGTGGTTTGAAGGACCATCTGGCGAAGAGACTGTCCCAAGAAGGGATCGGGAGGGTCAGGATCAGGAGGAAACGAGGGAAACAACAGTGGAAGTGCCTTAACCATCACCGGACCAACAACAACAAACCAACCGACCGCCCGGACTTTCAATATAACAGTGCATGATGCAGTTCAATCCCGAGAGGTGGTGTCAAGTACAATTCTGATCAATAAAATTAATGCTTATGTTTTATTTGATTCGGGTGCTACTTGTTCCTTTATTTCCGATGACTTTGCCAAGAATTTAGATTTGCCTAAGGATGAATTGGATTACCCCATGAACATAGAAATTGCAAATAGAGAAATAATCCCTGTTAAGTACGTATATAAGAACTGTAGAGTGGATATTAAGGGTAATATCATGAACATAAATCTTATTCCTATTCGACTTGGGGAATTTGACGTTATTTTGGGAATGGATTGGTTATTCAATTACGGGGCTGTAATTGATTGCCAAAAGAAGCGTATTAACCTTATGACTCCGTCAAAGGTTGTATTTTATGGTAGCAAGTCGCCTAGACAAGCGAGTTATCTGACGATGATGCAGGCCAGAAAGTTATTAAGATAAGGCTGTGTAGGATACTTAGCTTACATAGTCGACAGTCGAAAAGAGAATCCGAAGGTAGAAGAAATATCAATTGTGAGGGACTTCGTCGACATATTTCCAGACGATTTGCCAGGACTTCCACCAGATAGAGAGGTAGATTTCCTGATCGATTTGGCACCAGGAACTGCTCCAATATCGAAGGCACCATACCAAATGGCACCAGTAGAGATGAAGGAATTAATGGTACAACTACAAGAATTTTTGGACAAGAAGTACATTCAACTGAGCGTATCGCCGTGGGGAGTGCCGTTGTTATTCATGAAAAAGAAGGACGGATCGATGCGGCTCTACATTGACTACAGAGAAGTGAATAAGGTCACGATTAAGAACAGATATCCATTACCGAGGATCGACGACTTGTTTAATCAATTAAAAGGAGCAAGATACTTTTCCAAGATAGACTTGAGAAGCGGTTATCATCAACTAAAGGTGAGGCCAGAGGATGTACCGAAGACAACGTTCAGAACGCGATATGGTCACTACGAATTTTTAGTAATGTCTTTTGGTCTTACGAATGCTCCTGCAGCATTTATGGGACTAATGAATGGTGTATTCAAGCCGTTTTTGGACAAGTTTGTAGTGGTATTTATAGATGACATTTTGGTCTATTCGAAAACCAAAGAAGAACACGAAGAGCATTTGAGATTAACGTTGGAAGTATTAAGAAGGGAAAAGTTATATGCCAAGTTTTTGAAATGCGAATTTTGGATTGAATGAGTGAAATTTCTTGGGCACGTGATCGATAAAACGGAATTTCTGTAAATCCATCCAAAGTCGAAGCCGTGATTAACTGGGATCAGTCGAGGACGCTGTCAGAAGTATGAAGTTTTCTTGGATTGGCAGGATATTATAGAAGGTTCATACAAGACTTTTCCAAGATCGCAACTCCGTTAACGAATTTAACTCTAAAAGCTATGAAATTTGTTTGGACGGATAAGTTGGAGGAAAGTTTTCAAGAATTGAAGAAGAGGTTGAGTACGGCCCCTGTGTTATCTCTTCCGGATGATACAGGAAATTTTGTTGTTTATAGTGATGCATCGCATAAAGGACTTGGCTGTGTGCTGATGCAAAACGGCAAAGTCATTGCGTATGCATCACGACAATTGAAGGATTACGAGAAGGGATATCTGACCCATAACTTGGAGTTAGCTGCAGTTGTTTTTGCTTTGAAAATTTGGAGGCACTATCTCTACAGGGAGACGTGTGAAATATATACGAACCATAAGAGTCTGAAATATATTTTCACACAGAAGGACTTAAATATGCATCAAAGATGATGGTTGGAATTAATTAAGGATTACGACTGTGAGATTTTATACCATCCGGGTAAAGCAAATATGGTTGTCGACGCCTTAAGTAGAAAGGGTCGGGAGAAATTGACGATGTTGACTGCTCAGGAGGAGCTAATTGCAGAAATGGAGAAACTAGAGTTGGAAGTAAAGTATCCTACGGAGATCGATGAGAAACTATTTCAGATGCAATCTGGTACAACTCTACTAGATAAATTTAAAGAGGCTCAACTTCAGGATGATGAATGCAAAAAGGTGACAAAGAAGATATCTGAAGGAACCGAATCGAGATTTAAGATGGATAAGGAAGGAATACTGAGATTTGAGAGTAGAATTTGGGTACCGCCAGTACAAGAGATTAAGGAAGATATTTTGAGCGAGACTCATAGTTCACGATATTCGATTCACACTGGTAGTACCAAGATGTACCAAGATCTTAGATAACATTTCTAGTGGCCGAATTTGAAATGTGATGTTGCAGAATGTGTTGCCAAGTGTCTGACCTGTCAGAAAGTGAAAGCAGAACATCAGAGACCGAGTGGATTGCTATAACCGTTAGAGAACCCAGAATGGAAATGGGAATATATTACAATGGACTTCGTGGTTAGCCTTCCAACGACTCAGAAAGGCTACGACGCAGTATGGGTTATCGTTGACCGACTGTCGAAATTCGTACACTTCCTTCCGATCAAAATCAGATTCAACTTAGATCAGTTGGCGAGGTTATACGTAAAAGAAATCGTTTCGAGACACGGAATGCCGGTGTCAATTGTTTCTGATAGAGATCCGTATTTTACATCAAACTTCTGGAAACGTCTAAAGGAATGCATGGGTACGCAATTGCGAATGAGTACAGCTTACTACCCTCAAACAGATGGGCAGAGTGAGAGAACGATTCAAACATTAGAAGATATGCTAAGAGCCTATGTGATGGATTTTAAAGGAAATTGGGATGATCACCTACCGTTAGTAGAGTTCAGCTACAACAACAGTTACCACGCTAGTATTGGTATGTCGCCTTAAGAAATGTTATACGACAGAAAGTGCAGAACTTCTCTTTACTAGCATGAAGTTGGTGAGAGACAAATGATAGGGCCAGAATTAGTACATCAAACAACAGAAATAGTCAAAGTGATCCGAGCACGACTGGTAGCGGCTCAAGATCGACAGAAGAAATACGTCTACCCATTTCGAGACATAGTCTACAACAAGCAGAATGTAGAGATTTCCACAAGAAGAAATGAAAGGCCCCATGAAATCAATTTCCCATACATCAAAAATTTCGATTTCCAAGATTGTATTCAATGGCATTTCATTCCTTTTAGAGATGTTCCCCACTCACTGACACCTATCACACCAGCTGGACAAAATTGTATGCATCCTTGAAAATTGTCGGCCAGTAGAATCCTACTTGTAGTATTCTTGCCGCTGTTCTTTCACCACCATAGTGTCCACCATACACAGTAGAGTGATAATCCTGCAAAACCACCTCGGTCTCGCTATATGGAAAACACCTTCGTACAACTTGATCAGAACATTGTTTGAACAAATAAGGCTCATCCCATATATACCATTTGACATCATGCAGAAATTTCTTCTTTTGATAACCCACCAAATCAAAAGGTAGCATCTTATTTACCAAATAGTTTGCATAATCTGCAAACCATGGCACTTCCCCTTTCACTACAAACAACTATTCATCTGGAAAAGATTCATTGATTAAAACCTTGCCATATGTTTCCCTTTCCAGATGCTCAAGTCGAGATAAGTTGTCCGCCACTTGGTTTTCAGTGCCATTCCTGTCCTTGATTTCCAAATCAAATTCCTGCAGTAATAAAATCCATCTGATCAACCAAGGCTTTGCATCCTTTTTCGCCACTAAATGTCGAATAGCAGCGTGATCCGTATACACTATCACCTTTGTGCCGATCAAATATGCTCGAAATTTATCAAAGGCGTACACTACTGCTAATAATTCTTTCTCTGTGGTGGTGTAGTTCAACTGTGCATCTGTAAGAGTCTTGCTGGCATAGTAAATAACATGAAACATCTTCTCTTTCCTCTATCCCAAAGCAGCCCCTACGGCGTAATCATTGGCATCACACATCAACTCAAATGGCAATTCCCAATCTGGTGCAGTAATAATTGGTGCTGATGTTAATTTCCCTTTCAGATGCTAAAATGCCGACACGCAAGCTTCATCAAAGATAAAATACGCATCCTTCTCCAATAAACTGCATAGTGGTTTAGTTATCTTGGAGAAGTCTTTGATAAATCTGCGGTAGAAACCTGCATGGCCCAGAAAGCTGTGAACACCTTTTACCGAAGTAAGTTGTGGCAATTTCTCTATAGTTTCCAAATTTTCCCTATCTACCTTGAGTCCCTTCTTCGATACTTTGTGTCCAAGTATGATTCCTTCCTATACCATAAAATGGCATTTTTCCAAGTTCAGTACCAGATTTAGTTTCAACACATCGCTTCAAAACCATCACCAAATTCTCGAGGCATAGATCAAACGAGTCCCCGAAAACTGAGAAGTCATCCATAAATACTTCCACATTCTGCTCTACCATATCTGAAAACATAGCCATCATGTAACTCTGAAAAGTGGCTAGAGCATTGCACAACCCAAAAGACATCCTTCTGAAGGCAAATGTGTCGTATGGACATGTGAAAGTTGTCTTTTCTTGGTCTTCTGGAGCTATCATTATTTGATTGTAGCCCGAATATCCGTCCAGTAGGCAATAGTACTCATGACATGCTAATCTGTCCAACATCTGATCAATGAATGGTAGTGGAAAATGATATTTACTTGTAGCTTTATTGAGCCTGCGGTAGTCCATGCAAAATCTCCACCCTGTCATTGTTCGTATTGGAATCAACTCGTTGTTCACATTAACCACTACTGTCATGCCACCCTTTTTCGGTACACACTGCACTGGGCTCACCCATGAGCTATCTGAGATTGGATAGATTATTCTCGCATCCAACCATTTTAGCACCTCTTTCTTAACCACTTCTTTCATTATCGGATTAAGTCTCCTTTGTTGCTCAACCGATGGTTTACTTTTATCTTCCATCAGGATTTTATGCATACAAAATGAAGGGTTGATCCCTTTGATATCCGCTATGGTCCATCCAATCACTGATTTGAACTCTCGAAGCACTCGTAGCAGTTTTTCATCCTGAAAGGATGTTAATGCAGAAGAAATAATCACAGGTAGCTTCGAATCTATATTTAAAAATGTATACCTGAGATGATCTAGAAGTGGTTTTAATTCAAGTTCTAGAGGTGTCACCAGAGATGGCTTTAATTTTACGGAGGTTTCTCCTACTTTTATCAACGGCTCAACAGGTATCCTGAATTTCCTAACTTGTGGAGTGGTATCCAGATATTGCACAAGTTCATCAAGTTCCTCATCCTCCAAATCTGAATTTTTAGCAATTACACTCCTCAAAGGTTTGTCATCCACCCGACTTTGTACTTCATCATTTATGACCTACTCCACCAAATCAACCAAGAAACATTCCTCTTCATTTGCTGGAAACTTCATAGCTTTGAAGACATTAAAGGTGACCTCTTGATCATGAACACGCATAGTGAGTTCCCCTTTTTGCACATCTATCAAAGTTTTTCCCGTGGCTAAGAATGGTCTTCCCAATATGATTGGTATATTTTTGTCTTCCTCGTATTCTAGGATAATGAAGTCAGTCGGAAAAATAAATTTATCTACCTTAACCAACACATCTTCAACAATTCCTCGTGGTTACGTGATCGATCTATCAGCTAGCTGTAATGATAATTTGTCGATTTTGGATATGACAGTCCCAACTGGTTAAATACTGACAAGGGCATCAAATTTATGCTTGCCCCAAGATCACATAAACAGTTACTGAAGTTCATCTTTATAATGATGCATTGAATTGTGAAACTACCTGGATCCTTCAGCTTTGGAGGTAATTTTTGCTGAAGCACTGCACTGCATTCCTCTGTCAAGGCTACTATTTCAAACTCATCTAACCTCCTCTTCCTTGACAATATATCCTTCATAAATTTTGCGTAGCTTGGCATTTATTTCAATGCCTCGGCGAATGGTATGTTGATCTGCAGCTTTTTGAATACCTCCAAGAATTTGTTGAACTGTTTATCTTCCTTTTTATTTAATCTCTACGGATACGAACTTGAATGTGAATTGGTGGTAATGGACTCTTAAACGTCTCCTCTAGACCTGCTCTGTCTTTCTCTTCCTGTTGACCCTCAGATATCTCCAAATTTTCTTTCTCAGTAGCTGGCTCCTCTGCCTCGCGCGGCCGCGCGGCCTCCTCAGTGCATTCTCGCGCGGGCGCGCGACTTGCAGTAACTAACAAATCTTTCCCAGATCTCAATGTGATCGCTTGACATTGTTCCTTCCCTTCTCTTCTTGGATTTGTCTCCATATTACTTGGCAATGAACCCTGGGGCCTGTTAGTAAGCATGTCTCCATCTGCCCCATTTGAGTTTCCAGATTCTTTATAGCCACTGCTTGGCTCTTGATCATAACTTCTGTGTTTACCATGTATTTCATCATCATCTCCTCCACTTCTGATTTCTTTTCTTGCTGAGGTGCATCTGGAGTGTGATGTTGATGTTGTTGTTGAGAAAATCCCGATGAAAAGAGTGGTCTAGTATTAAACTGCAGCTGCGCTGGTTGTGCCTGAAATTGATTATTTGGTTGAAACTGAGTCTGCTGATTCCCTTGATTATTCGACCAACTAAAGTTTGGATGATTTCTGTTGTTGGGGTGGTATGTGTTCTAAAATTGACCTTGGTCTTTTCTATAGTTGCTCACATACTGCACTGATTCTGAGCTGTTAGCACATTGATCCGTCGAGTGTGACCCTGCACAAATCTCACATACGAAGGCAACTGTCTTTACTTTTCCTTCTGCCAAGGTATCTATCTTCTTTGCCATGGCTGCCATCTGTGCTGACAGCTGAGTGATAGCATCAACCTCCAACACACCTGCAACTTTGGTTTGTGGCATTTGAGATATAGGATTCTGAAAATCATTCGATGCCATTGTCTCGATAAGATTATAGGCTTCCTCATAGTTCTTTGCCCATAATGCCCCTCCTGCAGCTGTATCTACGATCGGTCTCGAGTGCCATCCCAATCCATTATAAAATGTGTTGATTACCATCTAATCTGGCATACCGTGATGTGGGCACTTTCTCAGCATTTCTTTGTTTCTCTCCCATGCTTCATATAATGACTCGCCCTATTGTTGCACAAACTAAGAGATAGCTATCCTCATCTTAGCAGTCTTAGCCATTGGGAAAAACTTAGCTAAGAAATTTTGTTCTAAGTCCTCCCATGTAGTTATAGATCCTGCTGGCAGAGAATGAAGCCAACTTTTCGCTTTATCCCTCAATGAAAATGGGAACAACCTTAGTCTAATAGCATCCTCCGTCACACCATTGTATCTGAATGTATCACAAAGTTCGATGAAACTTAACAGGTGTTCATTCGGATCATCTGTAGTAGCACCCCCAAACTGAACTGTATTCTGCACCATTTGAATAGTGCCAGTTTTTATCTCGAATGTATTTGCTGTTATCGCCGGTCTAACTATGCTCAACTGTAGTCCATTAATATTGGGCATGGAATACTCCTTCAGAGCCCTATGCTCCTCTCTTTGATCTTCTCCTTGTGCCTCGGCTGCCATGTTAGCTGTCGTGTTTTCCAATTATTCTTGTAAATTTCTACGAACACGCGCTTTCCAACCTCTCCCATTTATATTATCCTGAATAGGTGTTAAATCGGGGTTGGATGACCGCGTGCGCATAAAACTTTATCCAAATTCCTGAAACAAAAACAAAAACTGCAATGAGATAAGACTAGAATTGTCTACGTTATACAATATATTTTAAAACTAATGATAGTAAAACTAAATTAAACACATTTCCCCGGCAATGGCGCAAAAAACTTGTTGCCTCTTTTTTAGTCTTAACAAAAGAGCTCTAACTCATGCAAGCATACATGCGTCAACAATTAATACAGAGCAAGTAAAGTATCGATCCCACAGAGAAAGTTATTTAACTTAAACTCCTATTCATTAATTAATTCACTATATTTATATGCTCAAACTAATGATGAAACTTGGTTTGTTCTCGAATTGCAAATAACAACTAAAATAATAATAACAGCGGAATAAATGATATTGGAACTAATGGGATCCTAACTTCATTTAATACTTCATATAATCGCCACTATCATGCATGACTTGTTCACATATCACAAGAAAGTAGCCAAGAGCACTAAAAGAGTATTAGCCATTTTTCAATGCATTAAGACCTACTTACACATCATCCACATATGATAGACTCTATGTAATCATCAATATAACCAAAATCACTATATGTCTATGTGAAATTGCAACTATATTGATTTTAAGTTCAAGCCCTTATTCTAACTTATACGGTGAAACAATATATGCCTATCTCATTCACGAAATACATAAGCCATATAACACAGCCCTATATACGTATACTATCATGATTACAGTCCATATTTGCACGTTCATTGTCAATTCCATACAAATACTGAAACGAATGGTGATCAAGCATTCATAGATGCAAAACAATCATGACAGACATCCCATATGATATGAAAAACAAACCAGCATTTAAGCATGCAATCAAACTACATATTAAAATCCGTTAGAATCCCATAATGGAGTTTAGTTCATGATTGAACCAAAAGCCATTATGGGATCAAATCTAAACATGGTTAATAAATGACAATTAAAAGATGAAAGATAAAACTATCAAACCCAATTGCTGAATATAAATCAATATTTAGATCCTCATAAGAATCCATCAAAACTAATATTAATAATCCACTCTGGTAGAAAATCCCAAACAGGAGTAGAAAAGTAGAGTTGTGGCCTTCTTCTACGTTGGAATCTCTCCCAGAGAGTAAACCCTAATTCCAATGTAAAGATACATGAAAAACTTAATAAAATGTCAAGTGATACCCCTGACACCAGTTAGGAATTGTTTTAAATCAATTATAACCCTTAAAATTTGGAAATAAAATAAAACAAGTCAGCGGCTTTAGGCCTTGCGCGCGGCCGCGCGCTCCTCCGGCTTGATATGCTCGCGGCCGCGAGACTTGCAGTAAGTTTGTATGTTTGGCCGGTCTCGCGTGCGGGTGCGCGCTCCCTAGGCTTGTCCTTCTCGTGGCCGCGCAACTTGTAGTAGGTTTCAAGGTCTGGCTGGGTAACCACGCGGGCGCGTGGCTTGCAATTTATAGATCCTGGTTCTTGTTCTGATTCTATCATGCTACTACTGCTGCTACTTGTTTAGTCATGTTTAATCTCCTTGCTCCATTGCACCTTCATGCCATACATATCCCATCTTTTGCCTCATCTCAAGCATCCATTAGCCTTGTGCTCAATAACACCACCAAAATAGGCTTATTCCTATGCTTATTCACCAAAAGGAGTTTTAAGTATGTGAAATGCAAATTATCATGAAATGCAGCTAAAACCTACTAAAATGTACTTGAGATGGGCATAGTTCGCATGAATTGGTACTCCATAAGTAGGTGTAAATCCTATTTATCAGTGTTGTTACCTAGGATAGGTTTAAGACAATGTTCTTCAAAAACTATTTTTCCTCTAGTATGCAGGCTAGGATGGAGGTAAAAATTTTAGAGTTGAAGCAGGAGAATATGACGGTGTCCGAATACGCCGCAAAATTCAATGATTTGGCTAGGCTTGCTCCGCATCAAGTTGATACGGAGGCTAGAAAAGACTAGAAGGTTTGAGCTGGGATTAAAACCCTAGCTCTACAACAAGGTGGCGGTGTTGCAGATCCCTAAATTTGCGGCACTCATGGAGAAGGCTATTATTGCTGAGGAAGGGAGTGAGGCCATGAGCCTCTACAACAAGGAAAGAAAGAACAAGAGTAAGGTCGAAGGAACTGGGAAGGTGAAAGTTAATAGTGGGAATAGCGGTGGTAATAACAAAAGGAAGGGAAGCAATTTTAGAAGTGTGTAGGTAAAACAGGAAGGAGTTAAGAAGCAAGTTGTGCAGTGTGGAAACTGTGGAAAGAACCACTCTGGGGAATGTTTGAAAGGGAAGTTTGTATGCTATAAGTGCGGACAGGAGAGCCATATATCTCCCAACTGCCCCAATCTTAGGATGAACAATGGGTGTTTTCTATGCGGGTCGACCGAGCATAAGGTGAAGGATTGTCCGAAGAGGAGAACGGAGGCAGGGAGTGTGAATACTAGAATGGGCAGCGGGACTTTGGCAATCACGGGACCTACAACATCGAGCAAACGAACAAAATCAATAGCAAGGGTCTACAACATGACGGTACAGGATACCATAGCAGCTGGTGGTGCAATTCCAGGTATTATTCGTATAACTTTTATTTTCTTATGCATGATTTTAATATATATAGTAAATTATTTTATAAAGAAATTTTGAAGAAAGAATTTGAGTTCTTTTAGAAATCAAATTTCCGTTTAATCCAATAGACAAGCTTTACGTGAATAGGTTAAAGATCAGTACGATCATTTATGATCAAGATCTACTTGCAATGATTGTATATGCTACGTACACTTGTATGTATAGGTTTTAAAACGGTGATTCCGGGGACTGAATCTTTATAAGGGAAGGTGAATGTAACAACCCGATATTTTTCATACAAATAAATTAGAAATTTTGTGTATAAATTTTTTTTTTTGTATTTATTAAAATAAATATGGGGAATATGTGCCAAGATAATGTGTGTATGTATTTATGTGATATATTTATTACATGAATGATTTTAAATAATTTTATTTTAGAATTATTGATAGTTATAAACTATATTATTATAATAATTAATTTTATAGTAGAAATATTTTTATTAATTATTTTCCATGAAAATATAATTATATATTATTTAAATAATATATGAAATGATTTTTAGAATTATTATAATAATTATTTTATTATATGAATTTTGTTCAGATTATTAAGTTAATTATTTTTAACTTAATTAATAATGTTAAGTATGACAAATAAATCAGATATGGAATCCAAACCCTAATTTTTTGGATTTTGATCAAGGCATGAGAATAATAATTTAATATAAATTATATTTCAATTTTTCAATGCTATAAATATGTACTGTATATGTGGACCAATAAGGGTTGGTCAATTATGGTGTTCTGTGACAAACCCTTGTATTACTGTATGAAACCCTAATTACAAATTTTAGGAACTAAGTTTATTTTATTTTAATCCCTAGATGAAAGCTTCGTAACCTAATTATACATTAGGTGAGATAATTAAATAACGTAAGGGTTATGGTAATAAGAAAAGGTTAGTATTTAATATGTATACTAACTTAAGGGGATAATCTTGTTATTTCAAGTGACTAATAATTTTAAACCTATTTCTAGTAAACCTAATTAGGTTATGAGCTAAAGTCACAAGTATAAGTAATTAAATTTCATAAGATTGAGAATAAAAACCCTAAATAAACAATTTAGATAGCATATATTAGAATTGTTAGACTATGTTCATTACATGGCCAAAAACAATTAAAGGAGAAGCCCAAAAGAAATAAAATGCAAACCAATACTTAGCCCGCTTGATTAAGGGTATTTTAGACTTTTGATTACTCAAATTTGTGCATTAAAATAAAAGCAAAATGGAGGAGAAAATAGAGCATAGTGACCGGCCCCATTAGGCCTTTTAAGGAAACAAATTAAGCTAATCAAGTTCTATAAGTAGTAAGTCTTACACATAAGGACAAGTGTGTCATGCTCCCATTGGTGGAAAGCTCAATTAGCACCCTTAATCACATGATTAGGCTTAATTGGAAGAGATAAGGTGAAGCCTTTTATCTAAGAAATAATAAAAGTATGGGGGATATTAGTTAATCACCCCATTCATTTGCTAGATCATTTGCATTTCTCTTATTCTCCTTCTTCTTCTTTTCTCCCAGGCTAGCAAACTTCAAAGAGAGAAAAGAGAGAGAGAGGGTTCGGTTTTTCTAGTAAGGAAGAGGAGTTATTGTTCATGCATCGTAGATTCATAACCTACTTTGGAAGAGCAAAGAGGATAGCAAAGAAAACTAGGTGAGGTTCTCTTCCATTCTTTTTCTTATTCTCCTTCTATTTTCGGTTTTTACCTCAACATGTATGGGGTTATGGTCTAATACTCAAAGTACCCTAGTTCTACATGTCTCATGTGTAGGACTAAGTATCTTGTGTATTAGACTATAGATTTAGAGGAAGGAAATAAGCATATGTTCTCCAAGAGGTGAAACTCTTGTTTTTCTTCCACTAAATCTTGTGTAACTCAAGTTTTACAACTCGGATTTGTAATCCGTCGAAGGGGTGGGGGGGTACTAGCTACATGAGTTATCTAGTAAACCCAAGTGGTAGAACACAAATCTAGCAAGTATTGAAGCCATGAGGGCTGTTTTTCCCAAAACAATCCACATAGAGTATTTAGGTTTTAAAACCCTAAAAAGCTAGTGTCCCCATTTTTCTTAGGACTGTTTTGGACAGTTGCAACTCTTTTAAAAATCTAGGAAACATCATAGAGGTACCTTAAGAATTTATCTATGTGTAGGAAAAATAACGGACACATTTCGAGTTATAAGTTGTGTGTAATGGCTATTTCCGTAAAGGACTCCTAAATATTAACATCTGAATATCTCACAATGTGTACATGGGCAAATTCCGAAATTGTTACAGTAGGTTCATATATGTTATGAGAGTATACCCTGAAAATTTTAGATTTTTCTGAGAAAAACTCGATTTATGAAAAATGAAGCAAGATCCGAGTGTTTTGGGCACTTTAAAATTAGTAAATCATTTTCTAAAATTCTTGAAAAAATTGGGGATCATTGTTGGATCATATACTGTTCAAATCCAGAAAAGAAGAAGTTTCAAAAGCAGTTTACTATTTTTCCTAAATATGATGAAGTTATGAATAAAAAGAAATAAAAAGTTAAATGATGTCTTAAATAAGAAAAATGTGAGTTTAATGCTTGAATACTCCTAATATATAATATTATGACTACTTTAGGGTATTTTGGTAATTTATAATAAGAAATATTATTTATGACCTTTTATGGATATTAAATAAGTGGTTTTGTAAAGGGTGAACAATTAGAATAAATTGTTTATTGATCAAATAAATTATTAAAATGTTATTATGATATTAATAATATTAGAATATGATATTGTTAAGAAAATAAAATATTAAGATTATAGCTTTATTAAAATGCTATTAAATGATAAATAATATTAGATTAAAGTATTAATCTTAGATTAAAATATTATTAAAAGATTAATAATATTAAATTAAAGTATTATTGGATGATTAAAATATTATTAAGTAAATAATAATATTCGAGATTAAATAAAATGTTATTAAAAATATAATAACATTAGTAAAGGAATAAAATATTATTAAATGACTAATAATATTAGTAAATGAATAAAATATTAATACTATTGGTAAATGAATAAAGGTATTAGTAATTGTTTAATGATACTAAAGTATAAGTAAGATATTATTAAAGTAATAATATTAATGGTAATTATTTTAAAATGATTTTAAACGTTTTAAAAATCATTTAAGGGTAATATAAATGTTTTAAAAATATTTTGAGTTTTATATAATTTTAATATTTTGGCAATGGTTTCATGAATAGTTTAATAATAATTAAATGTTAATAGAAATATTTGATATTTGAATCATTTAATAATGATTTCGGTGTTTAAAAATTTATGATAAATTAATAAATATTTTTTGAGTCATTTAAAATAATATGGCTGATATTTAAAGATATTGAGTTACAGAATAGAGTCTTAGACTCGATAATTACCCGATAAAGCTGTCGGGGCACCGACATATTTTTGAAATTGATCTGGACTTAGATATTTTGACTGTATTAATGTTTGTTTGTGATGCAATGACTGTTGAACATGTGTGATAATGTGATTAGGTTATATGATGACTGCGTAATGCAGTATTATATGTTATAGTTTATTGTTCTAATTGAACGAATTATCTGATTAATGATAGGTCGTTATAGTATTACAATGTTCATATTATGTCCCCTTAACTCTAATATTTGTCAGTACATATGACGAACGAGATTTTTGTAAATTAATTTTTAATATTTATTGAATTAAATAAATATTTTTGAGGATTTAATTATTAGATTTAATAATTAATTGATGCAATTATGATAGATTAATTTAATGATATGTGTTATATTTATAAAATTAATATGGAGAATAATTATTATTCAAGTATGTAATTATGTGAGTTTATTAAATTAAAAGAAATATTTAATAAACCTAATATTATTTTATAATTAATGAGAAAATTAATTATGTGACTATGTGAATTTATGAGAAATTATTATATTTTAATTAAAGTAAATTAAATAATATATTGATTTATTTTATAAAGGAGTGTGACATTTATTAAACTATATGATAAAGCTTTATTAAATTAAATGGTTTTAAATCTATTTTGCTAGCCAAACAAGGCCCTATGGGGAGTTGGAGCAGTTACCCATTATTGGGTTAACTGGCCACTCAGTGCGTCTGTTCTTTTATTATATCGACGTTTTTTTTCTTTTTTCATTTTTCCTAAGTCTAGAAAAGTAGAACCAGAGAGAGTTTCATAAAGAGTTTGAGAAGTGTTGAGAGAGAATTTTGATTGAAGAAGAGTTGAGAAGAAATTTATTCCCTACTAATCTATACTTATTCTCAGGGTAATCTCCTCTTCCCAAATTCTATTTTACGTCATTAAGTTTTATAAGAAAATGGCTTTCAAAGTTTCTGTAAAGCCTCTGTGATTGAGAAATGAGTAATATTTATGAGTTATTTATGGGTTAAGATATATCAAACTGTATTTTATATATATATTGCATGATTCCATATCATCAGTTTCATAATATTACATCGTATATAATTTCTACAAAATTACAGAGTATGGGTTTTGGCCTTATGGCCTTATACGTGATATTTTATGTATTGATCGTATATTATCCCTAAATTTTACACGCGTATATTATTATGCATGTTGATACGAAGAGACCAAAGTTTAAATAAACGGATTCGGTGTTATAACGAATCCGTAGTGACAATTTTCATGTTTTATTTTCAAAACCTCCAAGAACATCAAAGTCAGTGAAATTCACATATGTTAATCCTGTGATTATGTGTTTTAATGGGTTAAAACCATCCTATAAATGTTGGGTTATGATTATACATGAATTATAACATGTGGGTATGTCTAAATTCGTGCAGTAATAATTTAAATTGGAGTTTTTGGTTGTGTTCTGTAATTTTTGCGAATTGCAGAAAAGTTTCTGGTTCGCCACGGCGCCGCAATGCCAATAGTCCGGCCGCAGCGCCGAGTACCAGTACAAATGTGGCGCCGCAGCGCCACTCTCCAGAATGTTCAGAAATAAATTATTTTAAAGTGTTTAAGTCTAACAATGTGATAACAACTAATGTAATGAACATAAAAATATGTTATAAGTATAATGAGATGTTAAAATAAATACTTAACATGTAAATAACATAATTACATGTGGATTGAATCATTGATTTCATAAGTAGCTTATTATTCATGAAGTGTTATTATGTGACAATAAGTGTGATATTTGACTAAGTATAGTCATAACCAAAGTTTAGATAAGAGAATGAGTTTATGATGATTAGTTAAGTTATAATTAACTGGTATTGTGAATGTGAATGGTATGTAGGATTAAATTCAAAGAATGTGCTTAGTTAAAGTGTAATCTACGCACGAGGCAAGTTTCCTAACCCTACTTGTCTTTATTGTTCAAGTTTATTAATTACCTCGAGTAAATTATCATTACTATTATTCATGTTCAAAAGTTATATTAAAGATTGATTATCTTTTCAAAGTATGATTCAGTTATACAATAATTGTTCTATTGTATACTTCCTGAGATTATTATTCAATTTGAATATCATTATTATTGAACCTTATTAGACTAGCGAACCCTTATTGATTCGACTAGTCCATAGTTGATGAGCGTTCTAAATTTCAGAACCCTTAATGAATTATCCAAACCAAACTTCCTTTGGTGCGGACTCGAATGTCAAACTGAGATGAACAACCCTGTAAAAGGATTTACTTATGCGTTAGCGTTAAGATATTGTGCATAGTATGGTACTAAGGGCTAATCCCCCTAAGTACGAGTAGAAATGTCCATAGTCTTATGACTGTTAAAGGTTTCAAGTATAACCCTTGCTAACCTAGGACATAGTTCAAGGACTTATGACCCTCAGAATTCTTTTGATTATTGTTATTCATTCTTGATTCAAAAGTTGAGCTTTTATTCAGATGTCTTTGATTTACTCGCATGTTATTATACTTTATTTCATTGTTATACTTGTGGGCAATAGTGCTCACTCTTGCTTAATAATAACATTGCAGTTAAGAACAAAAGAACCGATGAACCTTCCACTAGTAAAGGCAAGGACAAAGTTAACAAGTGACGAAGACTTGTTATTTTATTAGATGATGTATTTATGTTTAAGACTTGAGTTAATGATGTTGTTTAAGACTTATTTGTTTATGATTCCGTACATATGTTTAAGGTTAGTTTAACCTAGGATTGTATTATTATTATTATTATTCAAATGTCGTAACCCTTAAAGGGAATATTTTTATTCTATCTATTGCATGGCTTGCATTTATTATGGGTAGATAGATAGATGATATTTGTACAGTGAACACCAAATCCCGTGGAATCGAAGTACCCGAATTTGGGGGTGTCATAGTATGTAGTTTCAAAAATTTGAAAGAGGGTTGTTATGTTATTATTATCGGTTCAAATTACTTCATAACTATTAATTTGTTGTATAAGGGTAGTATAAAGAAAATATTTAAATTCTTTCAGCTTATATATATATATATATATATATATATATATATATATATATATATATATATATATATATATATATAATTGTTATTCTTTGTTGGGCACTCAAATGCTCATCCTTACTTAATTTAAATGTTTTCAGCTAAGTGTGAATAACCTGAAGGTTCTATTAAGAACAAGGGAAAGGGAAAGGTTGCTGAATGATTTCAATGTTATCTTATGTAATAGTTTAATATTATGAAGACAATGTTATATATTTATTACAATGTTTTGTAAGGAATGATTAAAGGTTACGTACTTGGGAGCTAGACTTTGATAATTATGTAAATTAAGTTTAATATTTATATTATTGTTGTTATTATTAGTATTATTTCGCTCATAGAAATGGTATCGTGAAGCACTGAATTCTGGTTTCAAGTACTTGGATTCAGGGGCTTTACAATGGGCCCTCAACCAATAAAAGTTAGGAAGTTAGGAATTGAATCGCCTGCAAAGTTATAGTGTGGCCCCAACCATTGAAATGAGAGGAGTTAGGCTTGAAATTAGGCAGAGAAGTTAGGTGTGAAGAGAAAGAAAAGTTAGGCAAATCTGCTTAACTTTTCTCCTTTCGTTGCTATATCTGCTTAAAAGTTAGGCAAATTTGCTTAACCCCTCCTTCCTAAAACACACCATTTTAAAATCAAAAATTCTTATTCTATAGTATTGTGAGTATTTTCTTGAGTATAAGGATACTTTGAGAGTAGTTTTTGTCTGCAAGATTTTCTCAGAATAATATCCGATATTCCAGTCAAATACAGTTTCTACTAAGGTAAAGGATATTATTTTATTTCAATACTTGTAAGAAATATTATTGTCATTCATAATCCATAGTATAGAAGGGATATTATTTTATTTCATATTCCTAAAATTAAACTTACTATGATAAGTATTACTTCTATAATTCCTGAAATTAGTAGAATATCATTGATATTTGTGTTTCATCAAGTATCTTTTCATAAAAATATTATTCTGAGCATTCTTGATAAGTTTTAACCTTTTCATGCTGAAGTACTATTCACGGGGTACTATTCCTGAATTACTATTCACCGGGTACTATTCACTCAGGTACTATTCACTCGAGGTACTATTCATGATAAAAATTGATTTCTTTTCGGTCCAAATCATTTTTGATACAATATTATTATTGAATTTTACTCCACAAAGTAGTATTATGTTCACAATTTGGACATTATTGAATTCTGGATAAATTAACTTATAAATCTTTAGAATTTCCTTTGCTTGCATTTAATTAAATTCTTAAATCATTGTCATCATCCTCGTGTTTATATTGTTATGAAATTCATTTTTGGCCCGTAGTGCATAGATGGACTATTAATTGGTATGATTATGACCAGGGATCATTCGGTATAATCATGACCCGTAATGTTACAAGTGATGTGGTAAAAGTCCTCATTGGCCCGTAGTGTATTGATGGACAGTTGTTGGCACGATCATGGCCATTAGTGATAATAATGAATATCCTTGGCCCGTAGTGCATGGATAATTCAGTGATGTGGATTATTTGTTAAGCTGAGTCTCAGCGATAAAATTGGTGATAAACTTTTAAATCATAGAAGATAGTAGATATCATGCTCTACTTGACTCTTCTAATGGATTGTTTGTTCTTCTGCAGTTAAACTTGTTGTCTATTATATTCTATCAGTTTAACACTGTTGAAGGCTAATGATAATTTATTCTACATTATCTTAGTCATAATATTCTTTACTGGGCTAGTTGAGCTCACCCTTTGCTTTTATTGTTCTCTTCAGGAAATGAAAATATAACTGGGACTAGTCGGGGAATGGAGTGATGGTCCAGATAGGTGGATATAGTAGTCCTCACTATCATGTGAAATAATGTGATAATAATTATAATGAGGACTTTATTTGAGTTTCTATACTCTCTTCGAGACATTATCCGTGTTGAAACTCTCAGCTACGTTTTGTCGTACTGTATCAAAGAAGTTGTATTTAAATTCTGTACCATATATTTGATGACTCAAGATGGGTGATGTATACCTATTTTGGGGGCGTTACAGGACATCCCATTGATGGGTATGGACGGATATACTTTGTCAAAGGGTTCACATACTCAAGATACGTTCCATCACTAGTGGTCCTCTCGTACCATTGGAGCCCAGACCCGCGTCACTCAGTTTATGGGGTATATAGTTCCTGGATCCGTGATGATAAAGGATTGGTTGACCTTTGTCCAAGATCTGACTCATTTGACACAGATTTATCGTTTGACCAGGCACATTTCTTCATCCGATACTTGGGTAGAGATCCTTCAGAGGCAGATACTTTTGATCCTTCCAGCTCAGGCGCTGGCCCCTCAGGTGACCCATATGGCTTTGCCAATGCAGATCCTCCCTTGTATAGGCCTGACATCCCTGTTGATAGAGATCCAGTGACTCAGGAGGAGTTACATCAGGTGGACATGATTGATGATGTAGATATTGACACCATTGTCTTCTTCTAATGTGTATTCTCGTTATCTCTTTTGATAGGCCTCTGTTAGATATTGGGTGGTTGTGCCCCATTCTCGCTATATCTTTTGATAAGCCTCTGTTAGTAGTAAGGCGTCTGTGCCCCATTTCCCTATATTTTTTGTTGTACAGAGATGATGTATGTAGATGATGATGTACTTAGGAATGTATATACTATTGTTTCATTCCCTACATCATATTTCCATCTATTATCTGTCATGCATGTATCATGTTATGCATATATATCTATGTCTAGAGATGTTTAGCATTAACCCCTAGATGGTCTTATGATACGGCCTACACAGATGTCTTCTTCAACAGTCAGCTGCATAGATTACACCCTACCAGTGTTGATAGTTTCCCATTTGAGGTCGTGGTATGATAGGATGTCACCTACAAATAGGGTGACTGTAGATCAGCTATTACATCATTCTATGACCCTCTTGATGTTTCAGATTCCCGCAGGCTTTGTAGAGGGTATTCTGGAGCATTAGATATCGGAGAGACAGGTTTTCCGGTTTAGTACCCAGGAGTTGACTCCTACATTGGAGGAGTACAAGCGATTGACGGTTTTTCCCTTAGATAGATCTTTTGCTCATATGTCTGTCAAAGATATGCACCGACAGTTCATGACCCTCATCGGGTTACGGCGTAAAGTAGTAGAGGATGAGATTACATCAGGTCATATAGTATCCCAGCATTTCCTGATAGATAGGTTTGGCTCATTGGACAGCTACGCATGACATTCTGGGGATTTCACCCCACCAGAGGATCAGTGGCATTTGGCCAGAGTGGATGTATTCGTGATGTGTATAGTGGCATATGTGTACATGCCATGGTATATGGATGAGCTGGACATCAGTGTTATCATGGCAGTGAGAGCTCTCAAGGAGGGTCATACCATCATTCCGATGATTGTGGCGGAGACATTGAGGTCGACCATATTTTGCAGTACCTACCCTACAGGGTATTCACAGGAAGTTCAATCATGTTATACGTGTGGTTTATGTCACACTTGAGATCGATTGACACTTTTCATCGACACGGGTACTGCTTTGCCCATGATATAGCTATGTCTTACTCCTTTCAGCCATCCGGTTGGCATCCTATCGTGCACATGGCTCAGCTAACCCTATAGCTTTATTACTTATGCTCCGGGCATGGATTATCTCCCTCTGGCTAGTTTGGGGGACATGACTACCTACCACCCACTGGCCGTGATGTCACAGTTTGACCAGTTCCTGGACTTCCTTCCTTTTGAGGGGGCGTTAGGTCAGCGTTTAGCTTCCCGCCATCTATCAGTAGAGGACCGATCCCGAGTGTATGCATGTTGGGATCAACGTGAGATAGCTAATTTTTCTGTTAGCCATCCGGGCAGTTCGCCAGAGTATTCTGTGTGGATGGCGACATAGACTTCATCGGCTGCAGCAGTATCCACAGTGCCGTGTATTGATTCAGATGGTGGATAGCCCATGGAGGACATTGATTTTCCCATCGAGGAGGAGCCATTTACTAGGTTGCCAGCAAATTCTCCCAGTACTAGCATTGTCGTGATCCAGTATTCAACACAGTACTTCGAGAAAAGTCTCCATCTGATGACCTTCGAGAGAGATCAGGCTAAAGCCTCAATGTTGACAGATCTTGATGGGAGAGACGTCGTTCTGTTAGAGAGAAACGAGGCATTAGGTCATAGAGATGTCGCTATTGTTGAGCGAGATGAGGCCAGATTAGCCAGAGATGCCGTGATAGGTGAGAGGGATAGCGCCATATCTTCCCGGGATGTAGTCATCACAGATAGTACCACAGTTAGGTCCTTTACGAGTGGCATGATTATAGAGATGAGCACATACATTGATGAGCACCGTGTCACCATACAGATGGCCATAGATCTGTTAGCTCGTGTGTATATCCTTGTACAGGAGACCACAACGTTACCTCCTTCTTCTAAGAGGGATGCTATGTTGGGCTTGATAGCTCGCATATACACTGATTTGTAGATGGGCTTGTATTTTCCTGCACAGACGAGCTTAGCCATTTTGTCATGTACAGTTCATATTGTATATATCAAACAGCATTTATATATAGTAGGGAAATATATTTTTGATCACTTCTTTTTTAGTTATGCCTTGTTGCTTGCTTGATATTTGCCTATTTCTTCAAGGCTTGTGATCTTGATATCTTCTGAATTTCACCTTGATGGATGGACATTGAGTTATCTCTAGATAGTTTAGAATGGATCATTGATCTGTGTTCATCCCCTACCATCTTTGGTGTCTTGGGACTAGCTTATGTATGTAAATGTGGAAAGGAATGTGGCTTTCCTCTCTAAGGTTAACCGCACCACAGATGGTCGCTAGTACTCCTATTTAAGAGGAGTCCAGTTAGTTCCATCTCTTATGGATTGGTGTTTCTCTTTGAGGAATCAACCGCAGCTTAGATGGTCGCCGATTCTCCCATTTACATTGGGAGGTCAGGTAATTCCATCCCTTTGGTCTGAAGCCAATGAAATGTAATGGATTGAAAGATGATCCCAGTACTGTTGACAAGTGTTTGTGTTTTGGTAGGGGGTTAGACCAAACCATAAATGACTGCCTACGTACTCCTATTGAAGAGGAGATCATGTATGTGTAGTTCGAACCTGGTGTAGAGGTTCAACGCTGTATGCGGTAAAAAGGGTGTAGGAATGTTTTTGTAATGAGAAGGGTGTAGAATTGTTTTTGTTGTTTTTGTTTTATTACGACTGAGCCATATAAAATGGTTGCCTACGTACTCTCATGTATCAAGGAGATCATGTCGGTGTAGTTCGCCCCATGTTCAGGATAATTTATAGCCAATGAAAAGTTTGATCCCATGTTCAGGAAAAACTGCGGGTGAGAAAGTTTAATCCCATGTATAGGATAAACTGCGGGTGTGAAAAGTCTTATCCCTAGTGGGGTAAAACTGAAGGTGTGAAAGGTTCAATCCCTGGTGGGATAACTGGAGTTGAGTAAGGGTTCAAAACCAAATGGAGAGAAAAGGATCTGGCGATCCGAAACCAGGCTGCTGGTTAGATAATTTGTTTGTCCCTAATGGGGCAGATGAGTGTGAAGATAAGTTGTATGTAGTGAAGGGTTAAAAACCTAAAATGACTGGGGAACTGATGATTCAAAACCAGGATGTTTTTTTGATGGTGACCTCAGACATAGTACCATTTCACAGTGTTCGAGTTGATAAGCTGTGGAAATTCAACGCCGTCCATTTCCTATAATCTCAGAGCACCTCCTGTCAATACTTCCTTGACAATAAACGGGCCTTCCCAGTTAGGGGCAAATTTTCCCTTCGATTGATCTTGGTTGTCAATGATCTTCTTCAAAACCAAGCCATGTTGTTTAAAATATTGTAGCCAGGCTTTTCTGTTGTAGGACCTGGCGATCCTTTGTTGATATAACTGACCGTGGAAGATAGCAGCGGCACGCCTTTCGTCTATTAGAGACAATTGGTGATACTTATCTTGTACCCATTGGTCTTCATCAAGCTGAGCGTCTATCAACACTCTGAGGGATTCCATTTCCACTTCTATGGGGAGCACTGCTTCCATCCCGTAGGTTAATGCATAGGGGGTTGCCCCAGTGGAAGTGCGCATTGATGTTCTGTAGGCTAACAGAGTAAGAGGTAATAAGTCAGGCCATCCTTTGTGGTTGGCGAACATCTTTTGCATGATCTTCTTGATGTTTTTGTTAGCCGCTTCAACATCACAATTCATCTTTGGACGGTAGATGACGGAGTTGAGATGTTTGATGTGGAATTTACTGCACAACTCCTCCATCATTTTGTTTTTGAGGTTCCTAGCATTGTCTAAACAATTACCTCTGGTTGTCCATATCGACAAATGGCATTGTTTCTGATAAAAACAATGATGACTTCTTTGGTAACCCTGGGGAAGGAGGCTGCTTCTACCCACATGGTGAAGATAAACCGATGCCCATTATTGGCTTTGAATTTGATGGCCCCGATCACGTCCATTTCCCACATTGAGAAGGTCCTGGGTGAACTCATATTATGGAGCTCCCTCAGAGGGGCACTGATAACATCTCTTGACGTGATCATCACAGTCAGCTTTGAGAGAGAGCCAGTAATGCCTTGTTCTTAGTATTTTCTTTACAAGTAGAGGGCTGCCCATGTGTGGGCCACAGACTCCACCATGGATCTCATCCATGAGCCTCTGAGCTTGGTCCTTGTCCAGACATCTAAGGAGACCTAATCCTACATCTCTCTTAAAGAGTGCATCTCTGCTCAGGTAGAACTTCATAGCCAGTCGATGGATCCGCCTTCTTTCAGTCAGGCTTGCGTCAGCGGGTGTAGATCCGTCTTATAAGTACTCCTTGATATGCTGATACCAAGGGTGCTAGATGGGAGGTAGCTCATCCGATGCTACTCCAATGTAATTCCCGTAGGTTGGAGCCTTTTATTGGGAAAATGTGAGGGTTGGCATGTCTTCTTTGTCATGTATGTTGATCAAGGATGCCAAGGTTGCTAGCGCATCAGCAAAATCATTCCTATTTTGAGGAATGTGGAGGAATGATATTTTTTCAAACTCCGAAGCCATCTATAAAACTTTCCGATGGTAAGGCAGCAAGTGTAGACCTTTGGTGTGATAGATTCATGTGGTTTGTCTGATTACCAACTCAAAATCTCCAAAGACAGTTAACCGTCTAATGCCCATTGATTGGGCAAGTTTTAGCCCCATGATATAACCTTAATACTTAGCTGTGTTGTTGGTGTTGGAAAACTGCAATTTGACGGGGACGGGATGCTGCTCCCCCGTAACGGATACCAGAATTGCTCCAGCCCCAGAACCTTACATGTTTATAGCTCCATCAAAATACATCTTCCATGTTTCGCGTGCATCGTACTGATTGTGTTGCTGAATTACCATTACTCCTTCATCGGGGAAGTATGTTTCCAAGGGTTTGAAGTCCTCTGAAGGTGTGATGGCCAGTTGATCCAAAATTCCTTGACCTTTAATAGACTTCTGCGTCACGTAAACGATGTCAAATTGTTGTAGGATCAACTGTCATATGGATAGTCGGCAGTTCAGCATGGGTTTACTGAACACATACTTGAGAAGATCCACGCGGGATATGAGATGGGTTGTGTGATCATGGAGGTAATGTTGTAACCTAATGGAAGCCCATGCTAAAGCACAACAAGTCTTCTCAATCAGACTGTACTTGTGTTCACTGTTGCTAAATCTTTTGTCGAGGTAGTAGATAGCTCGCTCTTGCGCTCTATCATCTTTCTGTCCCAGCATGTAGCCCATGCCATTGTCACTTATGGACAGGAATGTGACGCCCCCCAAAATAGGTATACATCACACATTTTGAGTCGCCAAATACATGGTACAGAAACAACTACAACTTCATTAATACAATTATCGTGCAAAATACGACAACACATAAACTGTGAGTTTAAATACAAATACTGTCTAATAGAGAGTATATATACTCAAAAGGAGTCCTCATTAAAATTATTGATACACTATTTTACAAAATAGTGAAGACTACTAAAACAACTATCTTGAACCTTCATTCCACACCCCGACTAGTTCCCGCTATATTCTCGTCTCCTGAGAAGAAAAATGGAACAAAAAGGAAAAAGGTGAGCTCAACTAGCCCAGTAAAGAATATTATGACTAAGATAATGTACAAAAAATTATCATTAGTCTTCAACAGGGAAAAATCTGATAGAATACAATAGACAACAAGTTTTAGATCAACAACTGCAGCAGAAACAATAATTCATTAGAAGAGTTAAGTAGAGAATGAAATCTACTATCATCTATGAATTTAAAAGTCCATCATCGATATTTTGTCCATGTAACATCAATCAATATACATCTTAAATCAAATAGTCATCTTTGCACTACAGGCCAAAGATATTCATCAATTGGTCATGTTCATCTCAACACATGTTCATCTTTGCACTACGGGCCAAAGATATTTATCAAGAAATCATTCATCTTTGCACTACAGGCCAAAGATATTAAGTAATATCATCATTTAGGACTGAGGATGATGAAAAATATATTTTAAAAAAAATGAATCCAGTGAGATAAAAGAACAAATATTTGGGATTCGTACTTCAGTTTATCCGAGTTCAAAATTACTCCATAATAAACTATTGTGGAGCAGAATTCAAAAATAAAGATCAAAACATAGATCCAATCAAAGAGAGAAACCATAACATACAATCTTGGACACAGAAAAGAAAATTTAATTTTTCTGTGAATAGTATCTTATTCGTGTAGTGTCGTATTCGTGTAGTGTTGTATACGTGAATAGTACAGTATACATGAATAGTAACTCTGACACCAAAAGATAGAAATTCCACAAGAAAATTATCATGCTTCGTGAATAGTACTCGTGAATAGTAACTCGTGAATAGTAACTCATGAATAGTAACTCCAACATGAAAAGTTCTAAATTTGATAAAAAAAAATTCAGACCAATATTTCGGCATAATGATATTGAAGAAATGATATCATTTACAAAGAAAATAACATCCCTTACCTCGAAAAGACTTCTGACTGGAATACTGGATATAGTGCTGAAGGGAACTTACACCGTATAGCAACACTCAAAGTATCAAAATACTCACAAGAATATGCTCGATAATATAGAGAGAGAGAAAGAGAGAGAGAAGAGAGAGAAAACTTCAGTTTCTGTTGTGATCTTCAATTCTAACCTAAGCACCCTATTTATAGGAAAATGCTTAGAATACCAAAGCAGAAAATTTAATAAAATATTAATATATTTATAAAATTTTCCTTAGCCCACCTTGACCAAAATAATTATGACAAAAACTAAAAAAACATTTTTGTAATTAAAAATAATTAAAACTTTCAAAAACCAATTATTTCGGAACTACGAAACTTCAATAATTCATAATAAATAGCCCTTTTATCAGACAAATTCGAAACACATCTCTTTTCCATAGGAAATTTCATTATCTACAACTTTGCAGAAGAAAGTTTTTCCAAATTCCAAACAAAAATTGACTGAAATCCACAAACGAGCGATTTTATAAGCTATAATCAAATTTCAGTCAAGAAATGGGGTCCACCGACACACAAAACATGTGTTAATCATTTAATGTAACAAAAATACTATTTCTCCTCATATACTCATATATCCCACATTCATTGTAAAAATATAACCATTATTATATTATTAAAATATAATAATATATTTAAATCAATTATTTTATCAAAAAAGATAAAATATCAATTTTTAACAATTGTCAAATTAAAAATTTTCTCCATCTATATCCACATAAAATGAATATTTTATAACCACTTACTTATTTAAAAAATTATTTGCGCATTTTACCCATAACTAACCACATTTAATCAAATCAACCCCTTACTATTTCAAAATAATAATTAAAGGAAATTCCATTTTATTAAAAAAAATTCGGGGTCTTACAACCTCACCTCTTTGTGAAATTTCATCCTCGAAATTGACGTACGTACCTGGTGTTTCGAAAAGGTGAGGATACCTCGCTTTCATTTCTGTTTCCAATTCCCGGGTCATTTCTTCAATAGCATGGTTCCTCCACAAAACCTTAACTTGCGGTATGACCTTTGTGCATAGGACATGCTCCTTCCTATCCAAGATCTTGACAGGTACCTCCTCGTACGTTAAATCTTTGGCTATTTCGTCTAATTCTAACTCAATAATGTGGTTCGGGTCGTCCACATAATTTCGTAACTTCGATACGTGAAAAACGTTATGAACACGCGTCATACTTGGCAGTAAAATGTGTCTATAGGCCATAGTTCCTACTTGATCGAGAATCTCAAATGGACCAATAAATCAAGGTTTGAGCTTTCCTCACATCGTTGATTCTCGCTTTTCGAATAACGACTTCTTGCATCTTCTTCTTCATATTCATCAACTCCAGGTCTGTAGCTTGAGCACCTTTAAATTTATCGATTAAAGTTAATTCTAATCGTATATTCGTTATCTTTACTCAGGTTTTTGGAATCTTTAACTCTATCTCCATCTTCTGTAAGTCGTACGAAATGGGTCTTTGTGTTAACAATATCACACTCGTAAACACATACGATCTTTTACTCAACGCGTCAGCTACCACGTTCATTTTTTTTTCAGGATGGTATTGAATGGTATGGTCATAATCTTTCAATAGCTCGAGCCAACGTCGTTGTCGCATGTTGAGATCTTAGAAGCTCTTCTCACATTCCCCGCTCCATTCGAATTTTGTATCTTTTCGAGTCAGCTGAATTAATAGAGTATCAATTCGAGAAAATCCTTCCACGAATCTCCGATAGTAACCAGCTAAACCTAGAAAGCTACTTATTTCGATTACTGACTTAGGTTGCTCTCAACTGTGACTCATATCCCAATCTTGGATAACACGTCACAATGACACCTATCAGTTTACCACCGCACGAATATGATGTCACCTACAGAGAGTCTGGTTTCAGTGCATTCCATAAAGGAAGTCACCAGATAGAGGCTAAGGTACCAACTCCTGTAGTTAGGTTTTTAACTCCTAAAGTTCAATAGGAGCCATTCTATATGAGATTTTAGAAATGGGTTTTGTACCGGATTCAAAGTCGATACAAAATTCAATATCACACTTTAGGAGTAAGCCAAGAAATTCTTTAGGAAATACATCAGGAAATTTACTAACAATAGAAATATCATTCAAATCTGATGTATTTTTGTTCAAGTCCATAACATGGGCTAAGAAAATTTAACATCTGTTTTTCAATAAACGAATGACTTTATGGCTTGATATGAAAGTGTTTGACTTCAATGGTTTGGTTGCTTGAATTCGAATAACAGGTTGCTTAGGAATATGAAAACTAACAACCTTACGAAAATAATCAATTTTAGCATGATGAGTGGTTAACCAATCAATCCCTAAGATCACATCAAATGCAAGAATTTTTAAAGATATAAGATCAACAGGTAGGGTGAGGGTACCAATGTGAATCAAGCAAAATTTATAAACAGTGGATGTAACGAAAGTTTCTCCTAACGGAGTTTCAACAACTAAGTCAAAGTCTAATTTCTCAGTAGTCAAGTTCACAAGTAGGAGAGATAAAAGAATAGGTAGAACCGGTATCTAATAAGGTATAAACTTTGCAAGAATTTATGATTAACTAACCCGTGTTAACTTTGTTCGGGTTACTCGCTTTTTGAGGAGTCACGAAAAACGCTCTTTCAAGAACCGCTGACTTTGACTTTTCCTGAACAGCCTTTGGAGTCATCATACCCGCTGGACTAGGTTTCGCTACAGGATAATCTTGAGCTATATGACTGTCTTTTCTACAACTAAAACATACCTTGGAAGGTTGTGAACAGTTTGGACTTATGTGTCCCTCTTCTCCGCATCTGTAGCATCTAACTGGCGGTCTTTCTCCTCCCCTAAAATTCGTTGCTGGTGTTAGTGTCGACGTCTTCCCGTCATTGTTGAATCTTCTCTTTTTGAAATTTCTACTTGACTCACCTTTCCTATTATCTTGGCCATGATTACCACCGAAGTGGTTACCATTTCTGGCATGATAATTTCCTCCACAATGGTTATCATTGTTCCGATAATCGTTGCCACCAGTACGATTATCATCGAGTTGTTGGTCATTATTCTTCAGTTGAGCTGACTGATTATCGCGCTCCAATAACTGAGCCCTATTCACAACATCTGAATATAAACAAAGTTTGTGAGAAATGAGGTATTGACGTATTTTGGGTTTCAAACCTCGCAGAAATATTCGCATCATTCTCTCTTCATTATCAACCAAATGGGATGCAAATCGGGACAACTCGACAAACTTAGCTTCGTACTGCGAGACGTTCATATTATTTTGCTCCAGCTTGATGAAATCTACCTCCTTCATGTGACGAATACTTTCGGGAAGTACTTGTCGTTGAACAATTCTTGGAACTTCTCCCAAGACATCTTCAGTGAGACAGGCTGAGTACGCTTTACGGATTCCCACCAATAATCTGCCTCTCCTCGTAACATGAAGGTGGCGAAAGGAACCTTTTGCTCCTTTGAGCATCCCAAGACATCAAATATCTTTGTGATCTGCTTTATCCACATCTCTGCCATAAGTGGTTTTGGTTTTCCCAAAAACTCCGGCGGTCCTAACTCCTTGAACTGCTTAGCGGTGACCATCCGTGAGTTACCAGTGTTTCCACCTTCATTTTGAACAGTAGTCTCTCTCGTTTGGTTTTGCATGAATTCTAGAAAGTTCCTAAACATACCATCGTTCGTCATTTAGTCGGTGTTATTGTTTACAGGAGGGTTATTGCCTTCCTTATCCTGGGTATTGATCAGTGGTGGCTCAACGGTCTCATGTGCTCCATTGCTTATCTCAACATCTTCAGATGTCATTTTACTGTCACAAAACAATGGTTAATTGACATGCCACATATTAACCCTATATTTTGACCGACCAATTAAATAACATATAAGCTTAGGTATGACACATTAGCGAAAGATTTACTCTTCTCTCCCATCCTAGTTCTATTCCCCGATCTCCGCTAGAGACCATATCCCTAAGCTCTGATACCAACTGTGACGCCCCCCAAATAGGTATACATCACTCATTCTGAGTCGCCAAATACATGGTACAGAAACAACTACAACTTCATTAATACAATTGTTGTGCAAAATACGACAACACATAAACTATGAGTTTAAATACAAATACTGTCTAATAGAGAGTATACAAACTAAAAAGGAGTCCTCATTAAAATTATTGATACACTATTTTACAAAATAGTGAGGACTACTAAAACAACTATCTTGAACCTGTAATCCACACCTCGATTAGTTCCCGTTATATTCTCGTCTCCTGAGAAAAAAAATGGAACAAAAAGGAAAAGAGTGAGCTCAACTAGCCCAGTAAAGAATATTATGACTAAGATAATGAACAACAAATTATCATTAGTCTTCAACAGGAAAAAATTTGATAGAATACAATAGAAAACAAGTTTTAAATCAACAACTGCAGCAGAAACAATAATTCATTAGAAGAGTTAAGTAGAGAATGAAATCTACTATCATCTATGAATTTAAAAGTCCATCATCGATATTTTGTCCATGTAACATCAATCAATATACATCTTAAATCAAATAGTCATCTTTGCACTACAGGCCAAAGATATTCATCAATTGGTCATGTTCATCTCAACACATGTTCATCTTTGCACTACGGGCCAAAGATATTTATCAAAAAATCATTCATCTTTGCACTACAGACCAAAGATATTAAGTAATATCATCATTTAGGAGTGAGGATGATGAAAAATATATTTTAAAAAAAACGAATCCGGTGAGACAAAAGAACAAATATTTGGGATTCGTACTTCAGTTTATCCGAGTTCAAAATTACTCCATAATAAACTATTGTGGAGCAGAATTCAAAAATAAAGATTAAAACATAGATCCAATCAAAGATAGAAACCATAACATACAATCTTGGACACAGAAAAGAAAATTTAATTTTTCTGTGAATAGTATAGTATTCGTGTAGTGCCGTATACGTGAATAGTATAGTATACATGAATAGTAACTCTGACACCAAAAGATAGAAATTCTACAAGAAAACCATCATGCTTCGTGAATAGTACTCGTGAATAGTAACTCGTGAATAGTAACTCATGAATAGTAACTCCGACATGAAAAGTTCTAAATTTTATAAAAAATTCAGACCAATATTTCGGCATAATGATATTGAAGAAATAATATCATTTACAAAAAAAATAACATTCCTTACCTCGAAAAGATAGTACTTCTGACTGGAATACTGGATATAGCGCTGAAGGGAACTTGCACCGTATAGCAACACTCAAAGTATCAAAATACTCACAAGAATATGCTCGATAATATAGAGAGAGAAAGAGAGAGAAAACTTCAGTTTCTGGAGTGATTTTCAATTCTAACCTAAGCAACCTATTTATAGGAAACTGCTTAGAACACCAAAGCAGAAAATTTAATAAAATATTAATATATTTATAAAATTTTCCTTAGCCCACCTTGACCATCTGAATTCAGCCACCAAATAATGACAAAAACCAAAAAAACATTTTTGTAATTAAAAATAATTAAAACTTTCAAAAACCAATTATTTCGGAACTACGGAACTTCAATAATTCATAATAAATAGCCCTTATATCAGAAAAATTCGAATCACATGTCTTTTCCATAGGAAATTTCATTATCTACAACTTTGCATAAGAAAGTTTTACCAAATTCCAAACAGAAATTGACCAAAATCCACAAACGAGTGATTTTACAGGCTATAATAAAATTTCAGTCAAGAAATGGGGTCCACCGACACACAAAACATGTGTTAATCATTTAATGCAACAAAAATACTATTTCTCCTCATATACTCATATATCCCGCATTCATTGTAAAAATATCATCATTATTATATTATTAAAATATAATAATATATTTAAATCAATTATTTTATCAGAAAAGATAAAATATCAATTTTTAACAATTATCACATTAAAATTTTTCTCCGTCTATATCCACATAAAATGAATATTTTATAACCCCTTGCTTATTTAAAAAAATATTTGTGCATTTTACCAATAACTAACCACATTTAATCAAATCAACCCCTTACTATTTCAAAATAATAATTAAAGGAAATTCCATTTTATTAATTTAAAAAATTCGAGGTCTTACAAGGTACATGAACATGGGAACATCATCCTTTGGTGGTACCAAAACAGGAGCTTTGACTAGCTGCTCTTTGATTGTAAGGAAGGTCTTCTAGCATTCATCATTCCATTTCATGGAGGAGTTATTCCTTAACATCTTTAAGATAGGCTCACATGTTCCTGTGAGTTAAGAAATGAACCTGCTAATGAAGTTGATTCTTCTCAAAAACCCCTGTATTTCCTTCTTTGTCTGAGGAATGGGCATTTCTGTAATGGCCTAGATTTTGGAGGGATCCAGCTCAATCCCCTTATGGCTGACTAGGAATCCTAGCAACTTGCCTGATTTAACGCCAAAGGCACACTTGGCTGGATTCAACTTCAAGTTTTACTTACGCAACCTGTTGAAGAGCTTTCTGAGATGGTCAAGGTGGTCTTCCTCCTTACGGGATTTGACGATAATGTCATCCACGTAGATCTCTATCTCCTTGTGCATTAAATCATAGAAAAGAACCATCATGGCTCGCTGGTAGGTAGCTCCAGCATTGATGAGGCCGAATGACAACCATCTATAGCAAAAGGTTCCCCAAGGCGTAATGAAGAAAGTTTTCTCACAATCCTCTTCAACAACCATAATCTGATGGTACCCCGCAAAGCAATCAGCAAAGGAGTACATGTCGTATTACGTAGTGTTGTCAATGAGGATGTGGATAAATAGCATATGAAAGCTATCTTTAAGGCAAGCTTTATTCAGATCCCGGTAATCCACACAAACTAGCACCTTTCCTTCTGGTTTAGGCACGGGGACTATGTTTGATAGCCATTCAGGGTATGTAGACACCATGATGATGCCTGCTTGAAATTATTTCACAATTTCTTCTTTAACCTTTAAACTCCACTCAAGTTTTAATCACCTGAGCTTCTGCCTGACTGGCCTGAATCACTCTTTGATGGGGAGGCGATGAATGACAATGTTAGTGGACAAACCCACCATGTCTTGATGAGACCATGCAAACACATCCTGGAATTGGGTTAATAGTGTAACCATGTCATTCCTTTGGTTTGGAGTGAGGTTTGTACCAATCTTGATTAGCTTAGGGCTTTCTAAGGTTCCAAGATTGAACAATGTGGTTTGATCAAGGTTGGGTTTAGGTTTGACTTCGACACATTCTTTGATCTCTCAAGATATCTCAATGTCCTCTTGTATTTCCATCAAGGCTGAGTCCAACTTTTAATCAAAGTTACAATCCTTGTTGAGAAAAGGCACCTTATCAACAAGTATATACACATCTAAATTAAGAGTCCTGAAAAAAAATATGCTTTCACTTAATATATATAAAACTGTTCAATCATACAAAGTGTTAGCATGTACTGACAAAAAACTGCTAATATTGTACAGAAAAGTAAGCAGTTATGATTATCTATAGGGTAGAAGGAGTTTCTGCCCATTTTACCCTTGTCAACCAATGAAAGGAGTGCTGCTCCAATTGTCAAGGGTGAAGTACTCCTGATGGACTGCAGTAATGGAGGGGCTATCATCTTCCTCCTTCTCCCGAATGATGACCATTACATCTGGGCAATCATCGTCTGGGGTGTATCTATATGTATGTTCATCATGGACAATGATGCATACGTTTGACATCATTCTGATGATGTCTTGTTTACGTCTCCGTTCCTCTTCTTCCACTTTGGGATTTAGAACCAAGACTTCTTTCCCCTTTGTAGGAAACGCGTCCCCACTCTCTAGTATCACAGCATCATCGTCTGCCATCTACATGACACCGATGTCAATTAAATTCTGAATTATGTGTCGAAGTTCCCATCAGTCTTCTGTGTTGTGACCGCGAGATTGAGAGTGATACTGGCACACTCCATTAAAATCACGCCGTCTTGAACGCGGGCTGACTGGAGGTAGCAGAGTTGTGATTATTCCTTCATGTATCAACATCTGCAGTATTTCTTTCATCGGTTGGCCTATGTATGTAAATTCCCATTTTGTTGGCAAAATCCTAACGGGCCTTAGCATTTGTTCTCTTGGCAATTTAATTCTCCAATGTTAACTTTTCTGGAGTACGCGGTGTAGTGTTGGTAACAAGAGGAAGGAGACTAGCATGCTCCTGGCTAAATAATTGGCGTGTGACCTGGTGCTGATGGACCACTAGTTCTGCCAATTAGTTAAGTTGCTCACGCAGAGCATTCATTTTTCGTTCCATTGTAAACTGGAACTTTGCATAGTCCCACTTATTAGAATTATCCTTTCTGGTCTGGTAAGATCCACAATTAAAATTGGAACTCTGTCCACTGCTCCAATTAATCATATTAACCTCTTCTTCTTTGTGTTGAGGAAGAGGGTTGTCTTACACATGGGGTTGATCAGGTTTGGTGACCATGATCTCACCGCTGTCTATTAAATCCTGGATCTTATGTTTCAAGGCCCAACAATCCTGAGTATCATGTCCTGGAGCCCCGACATGATAAGCACACTTCAGAGTAGCATTGAAACATCTCCCATTCGGGTTGCCTGGAAGAAAAAGATGCTTAATTTTCTTTTGAGTGGTCAGAAGATTGAGAATGTTCTCGAGTAAGTCCCCTAAGGGTGTGAACACTAGAGGGAGTTTGACTTTTCCACCCTTAGGCAATGGAGGGTTTGAAGACTGTGCTTGAAAGGGAGAGTAATTTCTCCTTTGGATATGCATATTCTGACTGTCCTTTTGACCTTGTAGTATCAAGGAAACATCTTCCTCTTTCTTTTTATGGACCTCCGGGGGTTGTTTCCATAATTTTCGGACTGAATGTGCTCAACAACAGCTTTAAGGGAAGCTAGGTCTTGATTTTTTCTTGACTTCAATCCTATCTCAGCCATCTCCCCATGTTTAATCATTTTAGAGAATGGTTTACAAATACCAGCTAATACTCTCTCATAGAAAGGAGCTTCTTGTATGTCTATGAAGGTCATCACCATCTCTGACTCATTCATAGAGGGAAAAACTTGAGCAGCAAGGCGCCTCCACCTTTGAGCATATTCTCTAAAAGATTCATTAGTTTGTTTCCTGACTTTAGTAATTTGGTACCGGTCATGGGCCATTTGAGACTGGAAGCTGTACTGAATGAGGAAGGCATGAGCTAGCTCCTCCTAGCTATGGATCTTTGAATTGTCTAATCTGGTATACCACAATCGGGCTTCTCTAGTCAGACTTTTCTGGAATAGCTGCATTCTGAGCTTCTCATCCTCGGCATAAGATCCGAGTTCTCCAATGAATACCTTCAAATGTGTGTAAGGGTCTCCTAACCTGTCATACTTTTCAAAGTCAGGAGTCTTGAACTTTTTTGGATAATGCACACTAAGGAATATACAAAGGTCAGCATATGAAACACTCCCATGTGCTCCAATTCCTTTGATAGAAAGATGGTCTCTTCCATCTGAAGGACTTTCTTTCTGATATCACCGGCGTCTAGATCTTCTTTGAGATATGTGGTATCATGAATTTTGTTGGTTGAATCCAACTAAAGCTCAGGTATTGGAATGGCTTTATCTGGACCTTGGGTTCATCCTTGTATAGAGGATTCAGCATGTACGAGTATCCTTGCACCCTTAGTAGATTGGTGTAGTTCTTTAAGCAGAACAACCAAATATGTGATTTATTTACTTAATCTGTCGAATTCTTCGCGGGAGACAGGATTAAGATTAGCCTGGTCAGATGAAGACATAATTAGTTGTAGGCTCGTGGCCTTTTTGGACTTTGAACGGGTAATAGGTGTAATACCCGAGAATTTTCACGTATTATTAAATGAATATATTAATGGAAATAATATTTATGTGAACATAAGTGTTATTATTTTGTGAGTCGGTTAATTCAATTGATTCGTATTAGATCAATGCGTATTAAGATATGTGAATTGACAATGAAAAGTGTGAAATGCTTTGTGTGGCATAATACGAAACAAGGAAATTCACTAAGCAAGTTAAAACGGGAATTTGGAAGAATAATCATTTTGATCATGTGATTTCATATAAGTAATCAATACGCTCTTAGGCTTGTAATATCACTCATATGGACATTAATTCATGTCGTAAAAAATGAGTTTAGCGATGAAAATTGGCACGAGCTTGAAGCTAAACCAGTCTTGGCACTGTCAGGGTACGGCTCAGCTGCGCTGTCCCAGCAGTACAAACTGGTGCAGTTACGCCAAAGATCAGTTGGAATTAGTTACTTTCTACTGTAACACTGAATTCACTACAAAAAATGGGGCTTTAGCAACAACAGATTTTTGTTGCTAATGGTGCCAAATTTCGTTGCAAAAGAGTTTTGGCAACGACTTTACTGTCGTTGCGTCTTTCATTGCGCAATGAGCGTTGCTAATTGTTCCGCAACGAACGTTTTTTTTTCGTTGTAAAAAGTAATACATTTTGCAACGACATTTAGCTTTCGTACAGAGACATCGATCCTTTTGCAACAAAATGTATTGTTGCAGAATAACTAAAATTTCGTTACTAAAAACCCCATTTCGTTGTAAAAGCCTGCTAATTAGCAACAAAATGAACTCTTTTTTTGCAACGACCATGCATTTTCGTTGCAATTAACACCATTTTGCAACGACATTTTTGTTGCACTAAATTATGGAAATTGTTGCCTAAGCTTGCTTTCGTTGCAGAATGTAAACTTTTTAGCAACGATTTTCGTTGCTGATAATATTATTTGGCAACGACATTATGCTGAATTAGCAACAAAAATATTTGTTGCTGGTTATTTTTCAATAGCAACGAAAGTCGTCGATTAGCAACGACATTATATGTTGTCGTTTCTTTATATACACAACGAAAGTTGATATGATTTGCAATGATAAAAAAATATTGCCTTTTATGTTAGTATTAACAACAATATCCTCTCCGTTGTTATTAGGTTAATTTTTCGTTGTCAAATATTATATTTTTAATGTCATTAGCAACGAAAATTTGTTGCTAAATGTATAAAAAATTATTGCTATATTAAAACTTGTTCAATGCCTTGGTAACGAATTATATTGTTGCGAAATTAAAATTTGACATTCTTTTTGTATACCTGACTAGCTCAATGTCCCCATAACAAATAATGGCAAAAATACAAAAAACTAAAATATTATTAACTTAATAAAATCATCCACTACATAATCATTCATTATCTTTACAATTAACTATCTAAAGCTACCACGGTTTTTCAATCAAAGTATATATCTACATATATATAGAGAGAGTACACTTCATAATTTCGTCCCTTGTCTTCCGTAAACGTAGCACGGAAATTTGATACCCAATATTGTAAGACAGGTCGTAAAAGCAGTCTTCCTGCACATATTTAAAAATAATAGCAAAGTCGGTAAAATAATAACAAAGTCAAGAAAACGTGCTAAATTTACCCAAACTGCATTATTCAATTACTTGTTACAAATGGAAGATGAATATCAACCTATTTCGATCACTAAAATAAAATATATATACAAAGCATAAAACGAAGGTCATCATTAGAGCATATTTCCTACTACCATTATCCACAATAAGAAAGGCAAGCTTTTGGGCAAGTAAAAACAACATATAGAGATCTTTAAAGAAATTTTATAAACACAACCCTTTTGTTTGAAATCAAATCTTTTGAGGACATCCATAATTCTTCCTATATAAATATTTTCTAGATCATCCCTATTGCAATTAAGACTATAGTACAAAAGGCAGTGTGTGAACATACTAAATTCAGCAGGGTATAAATAGAAGTTGTGATTTTTTTATAGTTAGACTTCAGATTAATGCTCCTCTATGTAGTTTAGAAGATGAAGAAAAACATCATCATCACACGAGCATCTGAAACTTTCCTACTACCTTTACGTAAGTAATACCATATGGTAATGTTGGGAGTAAGAACCATCAATAGACTACACCTTGAATACCCCTAATTTTCCATCTTTACTCCGAGTACCCTCTGGAAAGAAAAAAATAGATCCTCCCTTCTTCACAAGATCCATGCATCGTTTGAGAGTTTGCTACATTCATAAAGACAAAAAATATAACCTGTATAGTTCAAGAGAAGAACAATAGTTTACTAGAACAAGTACTATAATATAAATTTCCCAGATGGCAATCCAACCTAAACAAACTGATTAATTTTTTGCATCAAAGGTGAAATATTATTTTCAAGGGAAGGAATCAAGTTACCAATTGGCATCTGCTGTCCATGCGCTTCAAAGGAATAACACCCATTAAAAACACAACCCATCCAACAACAGGAAAGAAAAAAATTGATGTCTTGCTGATGAACTTGAAGCTACTACCCAAAGTGAGAAGAACATGTGTCTAAAAAGCTCTGGTGGTTGGACACATATACAACAGGAGTATCCTGTGAAGGCAAATTCTCTACTCCCACCACTTCAACATTAAAAAATGGAGTAACAGTAAAAAGAGCCCAAATTTTGGCAATAAGCTGTGGGCTTTTCTACGGTACCACAAAATTCAACTAAAGAAACAAAAATTCACAAGCATGGTCGGGTGCGAGGAACCCATTACCAACCCCAGAAAACCAGCAATCACAACCGTTTGTTGGAATATTTTAAGACAAGAATCAAGATCCCAATACACCCTTAAGTGTAAAATAATCAATTTGGATAAAACAGTGAACAAAGCTTCAAGGTTCAAAAACTACTATATAATGTAATGTACCTCGATTTCCTCTCAGAGAGCAAACAACATCATCCAACGATATCACTAGTATCACTATCAATAAAAGGATAGAAATCAATAATAAATAAAAATATGAACACGCTAATATATAAATATAAATACTAAAAGAAAACATGAAAACAACAGGAAAAAAGGGAAAGGAGAAGAATATACAATATAACAAAAAGGTGTAACACCATACTTGGAATTTGATTAAAGCTACAACTATTTTTCGAGAGAATATTGATATGTAGGAGTATATTGATATGTCGCATAACTATGTTTCGAGAGAATATGATTTAATCATATATATGAATGCAGAAACAGAGCTGAAACCCAAACATATGGACATACATCCTCCACACGGTGAAGCACACCATGCTCGGACGGAATTGTGATGTGATCAATCTTGTGACGATGCAAGTCCTTCACCTGTAAAAAGAGTTGGGAAAACACGTGCAGACAGAGTAGTTAGTAATGCTCACATAGCATCTTCAAAAACTTCAAATTATAAAGGAAAGTATTGTCATAGAAAAGGAAAATGAAAAGGGGAAAAACAATGTAAAATGGTTCTGCATATAGTGTGTATGAAAAGTCCACTCTTGTTTATAAGAGATATGTGAGTTATAAGCTTCACAAGTCATACCAGACTTCATTGCAGCTATTTTCCTGGAAATTACTAATTTGTCAGATATCAACAAGGTTCTCTAGTAAATGTATACAACTCAAAGCTACAACTATAAAAAGTGAGAACTTCAAAACTTTTCAAAAAGTTATTTAACAAAAAAAGATGGAGATGCATGCAAAAACTAATCCCAAGTCATTTTTTTGTAAGAGATAAACGAGTTATAGGCTTCAAATTCATACCAGACTTGCATTCTAGATATTTTCCTGAGAATTACAAATTTGTCAAATATCAACAAGGTTGGCAAGTAAATATATACAACCCAAAGCTACAATAGTGATAACTTTGATTCTTTTCAAAAAGCTACTTTACCAAAAAATGGTGGAGAAACTTCCAAAAACCCACTGCTTTATAGTCTTTTACACTCTCAGAAGTAAAATATGTTAGGAGATCAAAGATTAAGTAACAAGCAAAGCAACAAACCTCAATGCCAGAAAGCTTTTCAAGTTCTTCAACAGAACCTATAACTACAGTCTCCTGACCATCCTCACTTGTCCAGACAGGAAGAGGGGTACCCCAAAATCTACTTCGGCTGACGGCCCAATCTCTTGCATTTTCTAGCCAATTGTGGAAACGCTTTTCCTGCAACGTAGTGTCAAAAAAAGTGAACAATAAGTAAAAGTTCAACAGGCAAGAAGGTTGAATAAATCATGCCATAATGTAAGATATGCCCCCACATAAACAATTGTACTAATCTTCACAATTTACAGTAAAACAATGGTTAGGAGATCATAAACAACAATAATTATTATTTAGCAAAAAATTATTATTATTATAAAGGACGGAAAAAAGAATGAGGGGGATAGAGAGAGAGAGAGACTAACCATAAAAAATCAACATAAGTTATAAATCTGCATATCTATAATAGTAAACTAAGAAAGGTATAACATTAAGAGGAATTTGTAGTGAACATTTGTTAGCAATTTTATTATGGACAACGATGATAGCAACCCCCTTTCCCAAACAAAAAAAATGTAACTAAAAAAAGTAAAAGAATAATATGAACACCCTGAAATAAATAGTGTGGTTATAAATAAGAATCAGACCTTTACAAAATCAGGAACCCAGTAAGTTCCATTGTTGTTCTCTAACAGTTGATCTTTTAACTTCTCCACTGCGACGAACCTAGTCATAAGATATAGTGATACAACTCAAGGAAGACATAATTGACATTAAATGAGAACAATTACAAATAACCTTAATAATAGAACAAAAGAGTGAAGACTTGGAAATTGGTATCAAGACTATAGAATAAATGATTTAACATAAACTAGGACTACAAGAAAACAAAATTATACTAAACCAACAATAATAATAGAAATCTGCTTGCACGTTACAAACAATTAAAAGGAACCACCGAACCAGATAGAAGATTATAGACCATATAAATTATTATTAGGCCAAAAACATGTTATGTGATGGCTGCTCTACTAATGCTTCCTATATAACCATGCCATCTCTTCACAGAAGATGGCAAAGAAAGGAAAAGTAAATAAAATGCCGACAAACCAACGAAAAATGACATAGGATACATTACATTGTAATTTGGAAGCCAAGCTAAAATACCTCGAGTCCTAAAAAAATTGCAGTTTATTTTATTATCCTTACTTAATTACTATTATTGGGCTTTTTAGTCTTGGTTAAATGATAAAACTCAAAAACCAAGACAATAACCTTCAAGCTCACAAGTGCACTCTCCCATTTCCTTGCCTTGTAGAACTAGCAAGTGTCAACTATTTAGAACATTTTGACATACAAGAAAAATGGATATGTACATGGCAAACTACAAGATTATAAATGAAACTAAGCAGTAGCATAAATAACACAGAATAAAATAAGCATGAATTTCCAATTGTTGCCCCCCCCCCCCCCTCTTCTTTCTTGTTATTGTCCTATAAATTTTATTATGCACTGTTAACGCCAAGATCTTTCTCCACGTCCCAATCACGAAAGACGTCCTGATCCTGCACAATAAACACAGTCAACACCAAAAGCTTGACGGCTTGACCGTCGGGGGATAGCTCCGGCGTGAGAGTCAATACAGGTCATCACAAGGTTAACAATGGAGGAATAAATATCTAGTGACTTGAGAGCAATAATTAATTAGTTACCTTTCACTGTGTGCCATCCTCTTTTTATATCTCCAAAGTCCGGTTTGTCCTGTATGCAACTGACTTTTCGGGCCCACAACTTTCAGCCGACTAAGACCTGTCCAATCCTCATTAAATGCAATGCAGAGATGACAGTCAAAGTTTTATCCCCAATCTACACCGGTCAAAGCCCAAGTGGAACCATACTCATCTAGTAATTCGGCCCATTGTCACAGCCCAATATCTCATAGGCCCCAAAATAAAGATAATATCCGCCCAATAAGCTGGCCCAATGAACCGGCCTAATACTTTCAAGACCCACCTCAACATGTCTAAAGTATTATGGCCCAACATTGCCCCCCAGTCTTTTATTAAACAGGAGGTTTAATGAAAGAGTATAAGTGGAATCGGTCCAGAATAAAAGGAATTATGATAGGTCATAAGAGGTCCAAAGTGAAATTCATCAAAGCCCAACTAAGTCGGTCCAAATTGATAGCCAGAGATAGAAATGGGAAGCCCAATAGACATAAACCCACTCTGATTAGGATATTTAGACCCAAAAACCGGATAACACCTCTTCCAATTCACCATCATTACTGTGAATTAACTGTGCTGCCCTCGAATGCCGTGTAACCGTCAATATAAAAGGCAAACTTTACCAATCTTGACAGTTTTACCTGCCAATTTGAATTTCGAACCTTGAAGCTTTCTTTCTATCTTTCGAGCTTTCTTTGTATTCTCTGCAAACTGTTGTCAATGGCGTCTAAAGATTCTGAGCAAGGTCATCCCATGCTAGTGACACCAATTAGCTCCATTCTTCCAAACCTAAATTCTACCAAAAACGCTTCAAGTTCTGGTCAGGCTGCCGCAATTGCTAAAAAGAAACCAACAACGACATTCTCCCCCAGTCCTTCCGAATTTTACAGGAACAAAGAGCAGTATGTTCATGCCAACATCCCCTCGAAAGTGACTGAGACTGACCTGGAGAGGCTTTGAACTCGTTGCCACATTCCGGATACCCATCAGATGAGAGTACCAACGTCCTGAAGGATGGATGGTTGTTACGACGACCATTCTGGAGAAAGGGATCCGGTTCCCCCTTCACGCCTTCGTGGTGACTCTGTTAGGGTTTCTGGGTGTTGGGTTAGCCCAATGAACGCCGAACTCATATATTCATATTCTGGCATTCATAGCTCTATGCCACGAACTTGGCGTCGAACCTGCGCTCGACTTCTTCTTTACTGTATACAAGGTCGGTCAATCCAGAGAGAAAGGATTTAAGACCATAAGCAAGCACTCTTCAAAAACAGGAGAGAGGTTCGAGAAACGCTCGCTAGTGAATACCCCTTCAAGCAACAAAGGATGGCATGAAAGATGGTTTTTCGTCAAAGGACCCGAAGTCCTCTCCTTACCGGGCTGGGCCACAGACGAGAAGATTTCTACAGACTTCGGGGATGTTTCTGAAGAATGGGAGGCCGAGATGATAGAACTTTTGGACAATTTCCCGAGGGACGAATGGAACTATAGACTTCTTTCCAACCAAGCGTGGTTGTATAATCACAAACGTAAGTGCAAATTCATTTCATGAATATTTGAAAATTTTGTAATACGGATTCTGATGTAGAACTGTTAATCTTTTGCAGTGACTTTGATTAAACCATTGCCTTTGGAGGTGAAAGATTTAGAAGATTTGTTAGCTGGAAAACCGGTAGAAGCCACTGTCGAGTCTTCACAACATGAAATCCCATCCGAAGACAATGCAGCTGAAAAAACTGCAAATGCCGATGTCGAACCTTCACAACCTGAAGCTTCCTCCAAATTCAACCCACCTAACGAAGTACCAAATGAGGAGCCTCAAACACATGTACCCGAAGATGACGAACCTATCCTTCCGGAAAAAGTTACTCATCTTCGTTGAAAGAAAAGAGCCATCCGAAAGCCCCGGCCGATTTCCATCACATCAGACTCTGAAGACCTTTCTGAATCCGAACCTATCTTTAATCCGATACCTCCAACTACTGACCCAATACCGCCGACTGCTGACACAATTCCACCGAATGCTGATCCAACACCACCAACCGCCGTCCCAAAATTGGTTCGAACAAGTTTATTAGATCTTCCTGCGAATGATCGAAGACAACTTCTTCGGATCAAAAAGTTGAGAACTAAAGTCACCCCCCTAACCCCTGATGAGCTTAGGGTTCCTCCTTCAAATACTCATCCTTCAACAAACCCCGTGTAGACTTCAATTGTAAATGAAGAAGAAAGAACCGAGCCTGCCGCAATGCCATCTCGAAAGAGAAAACGACCAAATGACAGTCACCCTAGTCCAACGCCTGCAACTCTACCAGTTCGAGATCCTACTCCAGCTCGATCTCCTTCCCCTGAAAACATCTACATGGATCCCTCTCCCATCCATGATCAACCGATGACTTCCCCCCCAAGGCCTTCAACACAAAATTTCCATGATGAAGCCACTGGGGAGCCGACCATGTGGCCTCGGTACAACGTCAACTTCCCCTTCCAGCTCTTTGATGCCTTCGTTCGGGAAAATGATGATCACCGATTTGATAATCATACGAACGGAAATTTTCTTGATGAAGGCATGAGTTATCTGGCCAAGGTATGTGAGGGTTTTCTCAGTTAAACGTTTCTCCATTTGCCAAAATATTTGAAATTGACTGGATATTGTTGAATACATGCAGGCAAATGCAGTCTTCGGACGTCTGCGTCCCAGGCATATAAATGCCGAGTCTGATGAGGAGACTTTGAGGAGGGAGAACAACATGCTGAAGGCTACATTGGCCCGAGAGAGAGAGAGGAATGCGAATCTGTTCTTCATGCCAACGAAAGTCTTCAGAGGGAATTGGACCAAACCAAGGAGGACATGAAGGAAACTTATGATGTGCTGAGCTCAGTCAGAGAAGAACTGAAGACGACAAAAGCCAGCGAACAAAAATTAGCCGCCATGAATACCCGCTTTGTTGCAGAGACCGAAGCTCTGAAGACTACCAAAGAGGGGCTTGTTGTAGCCAATCAGAACTTGTCAACTCAACTCAACGAAGTTCAGACGAAAGCTCGATTAGATAGGAAAGTTCATAAGGCCAAACGTCGCAAGCTTCGTGGCAAGATAAAGGCATTTCAAGAACGGGACCCTCCTCTTACCGAAGACTTGGTCAAACAGATACAGGCGGATTACCGCACATCTGACGAGCTTGGTGCAGAGATTTTGAAGGTATATTATGAAGGGTACGAAGAGTGCCGGAGTCGGGGCAAGGAAAAAATGGTGGCTGCCCAACTGGATCCATCTTTGCTAAACTCCGAAGATGAAGCTGCTAGCTGAAGATGATCTTATTTCCTTTAATTTATAGGACTTGTATAAAAAGTTTCTGATTTTTTAATTTAATGAAATATCAACTTCACGCCTTGTTACTTCTGAGTGAACATTTCTTGTGAATAATTGATCATCAATAAGCTTGAAAACTGTGCAAGTGCCTCTTATCTTAAACCGTTAGTCAATAATCAAACAAATTATATAACAGTTAAGAACAATGATAATATAATCCGAACTCAACACTTGAACAAAATAAAGTAATGCATACTTATCGTTACCGAAGTGTGAGACAGATCTGTTTCATTGGGAATTTGTTTACCCCGAAAGGCCTAACAAAACCAAAAGATGACATTCGCCTACCACGAAGGGCCTGACAAGGTCTAAGGATGACACTTGCCTACCACGAAGGGCCTGACAAGGTCTAAGGAACAACGTTTGCCTACCCCGAAGGGCCTGACAAGGTCTAAGGAACAACGCTTGCCTACCCCGAAGGGCCTGACAAGGTCTAAGGATGACACTTGCCTACCACGAAGGGCCTGACAAGGTCTAAAGGACCACCTGCCGAAGAGGCTACCATCGAATGGTCAGCGAGTCCTCCCGAACCTCCTATCAAAACCAAAAGATGTCATTCGCCTACCACGAAGGGCCTGACGAAGTCTAAGTGGCGACAATTGCCTACCCCGAAAGGCCTGACAATGCCTAAGGAACAACGCTTGCCTACCCCGAAGGGCCTGACAAGGTCTAAGGATGACACTTGCCTACCACGAAGGGCCTGACAAGGTCTAAAGGACCACCTGCCGAAGAGGCTACCATCGAATGGTCAGCGAGTCCTCCCGAACCTCCTATCAAAACCAAAAGATGACATTCGCCTACCACGAAGGGCCTGACGAAGTCTAAGTGGTGACAATTGCCTACCCCGAAGGGCCTGACAATGCCAAAGGTGACGACAATTGCCTACCCCGAAGGGCCTGACAATGCCAAAGTGACGACAATTGCCTATCCCGAAGGGCCTGACAATGCCAAAGTGACCACCTGCCGAAGAGGCTACCATCGAATGGTCAGCGAGTCCTCCCGAACCTCCTAACACCGAGGTGGCATTTGTTGTGCCCGTCAGATTATGGATAAGCTACGGAAATTCCTCATGAATGTTTTAAACTTCGATCCCATGAGCTGACGTCTGTTAACCTGATCCCTAGGAAATGGACCCAATACGACTACCCCCCCAGACAGCAAGAGGTATAGGAGATAAAATCGAATATAACCTTTTGGTGGCTGATGTGGGATTGAACTATTTAACTGACACAAATATCCACATGAATCCTCCGAATAACATCTGCAGCTTTGGACGACACCCGAGATGGCTCAATAGTGGGAGATGGGTCCAAAGTAGAATACCCGAAGTCTTTCTGTGCTGAATCCCCAGTTCTTTCAAGAATATCGCTGCCGAAGTGTTTTTGTAGTTCAACAACTTCGGGCCAAATAATTGCCACAAATATCTCTATTAACTTCCCGAAGAACACATTCTGCTTCGGATGGAACCAAATGTTCAAGCAATGATGACGAAAAAGGTCCTTTGATAAAGATTCTCATCAATGAGAACAAAATTGACACTCTTGTACTTGGTCTTCTTTGCCAGCATCTGATCCGAAGAAATGACGCCATCTGTCGTCAAAATTATAAGCATCTATAGTGGCTAGCTTCGATAATGAATCGGCGGTGGAATTGTCATTGTGATCGACTCCTTAATAGCCTGTTATACTAATGTCCGAAATAGAATATCCATCTGCATGCAATGTCCACGAGCTCTGCTTCTGCTGAAGTACTGCAACGGCTTTGTCGAACTCCTTATCTGGAGCTACAACTTTAGATGGATTTCCTCGAAAACAAGTGCCCACAGGGCGGTGCGCCCTTAATGGACTCTCGGGAGTATGATTTCTGGATCTACTTCAGTGAAACTTTTTGTCACTGTGGTGGGGATACTCAAGGCAAAATGCCTTATTGGTATTCTGAGGTGCATGCTCCCTGGATCAGTTTCTTCTTCTACTCTGCTTCGACCATAATCCCGAAGACCAATAGGGCAGAATACCCTTCTCGGTCAAACAATCAGGAAAATGGCTGTTGGGTCTTCGTCTACTCTGCTACGACCATAATCCCGAAGACCAATAGGGCGGAATACCCTTCTCGGTCAAACAATCAGGAAAATGGCTGTTGGGTCTTCGTCTACTCTGCTACGACCATAATCCCGAAGACCAATAGGGCGGAATACCCTTCTCGGTCAAACAATCAGGAAAATGGCTGTGAGGTCTTCGTCTACTCTGCTACGACCATAATCCCGAAGACTAATAGGGCGAAATACCCTTCTCGATCAAACAATCAGGAAAATGGCTGTTGGGTCTTCGTCTACTCTGCTACGACCATAATCCCGAAAACCAATAGGGCGGAATACCCTTCTCGGTCAAACAATCAGGAAAATGCCTGTTGGGTCTTCGTCTACTCTGCTACGACCATAATCCTGAAGACCAATAGGGCGGAATACCCTTCTCGGTCAAACAATCAGGAAAATGGCTGTTGGGTCTTCGTCTACTCTGCTACGACCATAATCTCGAAGACCAATAGGGCGGAATACCCTTCTCGGTCAAACAATCAGGAAAATGGATGTTGGGTCTTCTTCGATCCCGAGGAAGGCCTCGAGACATGTCTTTAAAGTGTAGACTTTTTTCTAACTTGATCGGTCTGTCAATCTGACCATTTCGGTATAGGATTCTAAGCAGTATGCCTTCTACCCTTTTCCGACCATGGTCAGGTCTTCTTCTCGACAGCAAAAATCAATCTTCTTCCAGCATCATCCTGGGCTCTCGAACGAGAACCCTCAGAAACCTGCTTGGAAGCAGTACCAGCCCGAGCAATCTTTGAAGGACCCAATCAATCCTTGAAAAATACTCATTGTGTAGACGAAATCATAGCCATCAGGTATCCTTTAGAGGTAACTGTTCTACTCTTCTTCACCACGGATTCCGACGTAGAGCAGCTACAATTTGTGATTGAAAACTTCAAGAACACTAGAACACAGCCCTCCTTCTAGCGCCAATGTTAACGCCAAGATCTTTCTCCACGTCCCAATCACGAAAGACGTCCTGATCCTGCACAATAAACACAATCAACACCAAAAGCTTGACGGCTTGACCGTCGGGGGATAGCTCCGGCGTGAGAGTCAGTACAGGCCATCACAAGGTTAACAATGGAGGAATAAATATCTAGTGACTTGAGAGCAATAATTAATTAGTTACCTTTCACTGTGTGCCATCCTCTTTTTATATCTCCAAAGTCCGGTTTGTCCTGTATGCAACTGACTTTTCGGGCCCACAACTTTCAGCCGACTAAGACCTGTCCAATCCTCATTAAATGCAATGCAGAGATGACAGTCAAAGTTCTATCCCCAATCTACACCGGTCAAAGCCCAAGTGGAACCATACTCATCTAGTAATTCGGCCCATTGTCACAGCCCAATATCTCATAGGCCCCAAAATAAAGATAATATCCGCCCAATAGGCTGGCCCAATGAACCGGACTAATACTTTCAAGACCCACCTCAACATGTCTAAAGTATTATGGCCCAACATGCACCAAATTATTCAAGGAGAATGATGTGTTGCATTTGATGTCTACTAATGTAACTAAAACGGTAAGTTGAAATCTCTTAAAAAAATGGGACATGGATGCTTCAAGGTAAGAGACCCTAAATTTGTGTTTGCTTCTGTCCTATTGGGGTGTTGAACTCTCACACCCCAATGTTCCTCTGCATCCACCTGTACACACCAGACTTATGCATATAGTTATAAAACTAGAAGAAATCACTATAACCAACTCCAATTTAATAACAGTTTCCTTATATTCATATTCCAACACAAAACCAATTGTATGCTACAATTTCATAAATTCCCCAATGTTGTCTTATATTGGTCTCCACAAAGGCACAATCTAAGTACCTGATAATCAAGAAAGAAAATGCCAACACTTTTGAACTAAAAAGATTATTAAGTTGATTCCTATATAACAATTTACATCGCATATACCTCAAAGTGGTAACTACTGTTGTCTTTTTGGACTAGGCGCGATAGCAAGGAGAATCTTCTTCCTTGGTCCCTACTGATAGACTCCACGGCACGCTTGCGTGAGGTGGTCGCCGCCCCGATCGTTTCTAGCACAGTTGTTGGATGAATTGCTTGCAACACCTTAACCCCTCGCATATATGTAGACGGTAATCTTGGTACAATTGCTCGCGTTCGGAATTCTGCGTTGAATGGACACCAACGACACCTTGACCCCTCGCTTATATTGAAGCGGTAATCTCGGTACAATCGACGATTGATGCGGTAGAAGACGTCACACACAACTATGAATTGTTGTATGATAAGTCAAATTGAATCTCAAAGAAATAACTAAGAAAAATACTTAGGAATTCTTCAAAGAACCAAAAGTAGAGAATAACCTCACAAATATATTGAATAATGAATAATGTATAATGTGTTTGATTACATAACTTGGACCTCTATTTATACTACTCAAAACAATCCAAATCCTAATAGGAATTTATAAACTATAACCCTAATTTCTATAAGGAAATAGAAATCAATTTGGAAAAGAAATTCTAATTAAAAGAAATTCTAATTAGAATAGAATTTGATAAGTATTTGGAAAATAAATCCCTAAAAATTAGGCTAATAGAATATGCCTAATATTTTAGGAAACAAAATCTTTTTCCTAAAATCCCAAAATCCTTGCCACGTTAGGATCTTTTGCCACGTGAAACTTGCTTCTTTTCTTTGTATGTAATCTGATTATGTGAAGTTATAAAGACCCATATAATACTAGCTACATGTGAATAACTTGCTGATCAGGATTGTATCATTCCCCTCCTCTTCAAAAGGATTTGTCCTCAAATCTGGCCCATCGTCTTCTCAAAAACGATTCAACCACAAAATTGTTCCTACATAAAAACAAACTAAGTTAGTAGCATCAAACCAATCATAATGCCAAAACTCAACTCGCAAATGACATATATAAGCAACAAAAACTCCAACTCCCGCTAAGAACATAACAATGCCCGACTTCTCTCCCGAATTGACAATTTGTAGACCAGTTACTCCCAGAACACTAATTATATATATAAACTAATCTACTATCTACTAAAATAATCATGAATGCAAAGTAAGAAAGAATATGAAAAGTCTTATATCCTCCTGGATCAAAAATCGTCACGCAAAACTCTTCATGTGATAGATTTTCCCAATTGCGAATTCCCGGATCAAACGAAAATCTTATGATCTCGATCATTTTCAAACATAACCATGCCAATGATCCTGGGTCAAATATCAATACTTGAAATTCGTCATGCTTCTCACGCAAACTCTCTTGAATTCCTGGATTAAACACGAAACAAAACAAATCAATAAGTTTCTTTTGTCTATTCACAAAGGACTCAAATAAATCAAAATCACATGCATAGTCTACTAAAACAATATTCAAAATACTTCTCTGTAAACTCTTAATGCATTGATCGAATTGAATTGCACGATCCATGTTTCCCTCGATGAATATGATCCCATTACGAATCTGCAAAACACAACCAACCTTTCTCCTTCCATTGACATTAACACAGTCAAAATCACATAATAGCACCAATGCAATAAAAAGGTCACAATCACAAGTTGAAAACTCAATAGCACATTTATCCGGATGACGCACAAACTCAACACATGCTAAAGAATTTCCCAAAATATTGACAAAAATCAGAATATCATCAAAATAGAGAATAACAATTTTTCCCATAAAAGAATGTAAAATATAATTCAACAATTCCATGGAAGTATGTAATGCCTTAGCTAACCCAAGTGAACTAACTAAACATGCAAATAATTCATCCCTCAAACGATCTTGATGATAAACACTTGTTGAATCAAAACCATATGATAGCAAAGCATGCAATGAAGATTGCTCTAACGAAACAACATGATTACTACCATTGTCAGCTATCGATAATTCATGTAAAGATTGATTAGCATGAAAACCTAACTCAACATATGGATAAGAAAACCTAGAATTAATTTCATGCAAGTAACAACATTGAAAATGAGAATATATATCATGATCATAAACTAACTCAACATAAATCAAATATCCTCCATAGTTTATGACAAAAATGATTCTACCATCAAAATAGCTAACAAAAAATTTTCCAACGGAAGCATGCAAAACATGTTTTAAATAACTCATGAAAACACTAGATGCATCAGTTAATCTAACAGAAATAACTAACCACCTATATAACTCACATGCTAAAACAATTTTCCATTTATCACAATATTTCATGCTAAATTGATTAGGCATTGTCATCACATGATTATTATCACATGTAGATAAAACATAAGAACTATGCAATTTATCAAGCATATTATCAACATAAGAAAAAGAATAACGATACTTGTTTACCAATTCAAAATCGACGAACAAACTCGTTGTCCCATCCTCCTTAGATACTATGACCTCATAATCAACACATGAACTCATGCCTTCTCTCACGATACCCACTTTCACCAACTCTCCAACCCGCCTTGGTAACTCCGTCGTCTCCTCGGGAATACTATCAGCTGATCGGTACAGAATGATATTACGGGGTATTTCATCAACAACATGTACAAGAGACAAAACAAAACTAGACAAAGAAGAATCATTAATGTTAGTATTCAAAAGCGCCATCTTGTACGAATGTACAGTCATTGGCTTTTTAAAATATAACTCACTTTTCAACTCACTATCTTTTTCATAGTCACATATTTCTTCTCTCTCTTCTTTATGCTCACCCTCTCGTTTGTTTTTCTTTCGTTTATTTTCATTCTCCCTTTTCTTTTCTCTCTCATTCTTTTCAAATTTTCTTTTCTCACTATCAATCATTTGAACAGTTTCTTTTTGTCGATCTTTTTTTTCTTCTTGCATTTGATCACGATCTTTTTGTAAATACATTAGATCGTCATGAACTTGCTCGGACGTCATAGGACAAAGGTTGACTCTTATTCGATTGTGTACCAATGAATACTTATTAGTACAACTAATATGCTTCGCGCGCCTGCTGTGTCGCCATGGCCTCCCAAGTAACAAATGACAAGTATGGATTGGAACTACATCACATAATATTTCATCTTCATATCTGCCAATGCGAAAAGAAACTAACACTTGTCTAGTCACCATTACCTCCTCACAATCGACGATCCCTTGCATCTTGTAAGGCCAAGGATGTGCAACTGTTGGCAACCCTAGTTTATCCACCATTGTAGTGCTAGCAATGTTAGTACCAATTTCACAATCAATTTTTACAATGCATACCTTTTTTTGTACTAGAAACCTAGTATAAAACATATTCTTTTGTTGCATTGTTTTTTCCTCGTTAGCTTGCTCACTTGTAGCTTTCTTAGTCTCCCATGACTCTCCAAGAATCGCATGATCTTCTTCAACTTTTATTTCCCTAGACAATAAATGTTCCCTCCTATGCTCCATAGGTTTATGAGGTTGCTCCCTACATCCATTATAAATACGATGTCTCTCATAATCCTCATCCCATGATCTCCACCACTCATTCACGCCAGACTTCATACGAACTCTGGGTCTTCTTTTCAATGTCTCCTCATAGCCAAACATATTAATTTACTGCAAAACAAGGGTTAGTAGATAAAAACAATTTCCTCACACACTCTCTTACGTGTTTCGCTCGAATTAATGGTTCACTCGTGTATACTCTCAATAAATTGGCTTTTACCCTCGATTAATCTCACCACTAAGCCTTTTACCTCAATATTCTCTCTAATAGGTTCTTATTGAATTTCCTAGCAAAATTCTTGATTTTACTAATCAATTCAAAATTACTTATCACGAAACAAAATTATAGATGGTGTGACTATCAAAATACCACAAAATCACCGATTGATTGCCTTGTACTCTTGTATGCGTCAGATTCGTAAATTGTAGCTCCGATTCAGAATTGATGATGATGGAACGGTATGAACTCTTGGTTGGAATTTGATGATTTGATGGTGTGCTACAAGATTGGTTAGCACAATGAAAATAGAATATGATTTTTTTTTTCCTTTTCTTTTTTTTTTCTTTTTTTTTTCTCTTTTTTTTTTTTGCTTTTTTTTTTTTTTTACAATATATATTTCGACAGAAAATTAAAGATAAGTAACTTGCTAGAAAGGCTTAGCTTTGATACCAAATGATAGACTCCACGGCACGCTTGCGTGAGGTGGTCGCCGCCCCGATCGTTTCTAGCACAGTTGTTGGATGAATTGCTTGTAACACCTTAACCCCTCGCCTATATGTAGACGGTAATTTTGGTACAATTGCTCGCGTTCGAATTCTGCGTTGAATGGACACCAACGACACCTTGACCCCTCGCTTATATTGAAGCGGTAATCTCGGTACAATCGACGATTGATGCGGTAGAAGACGCCACACACAACTATGAATTGTTGTATGATAAGTCAAATTGAATCTCAAAGAAATAACTAAGAAAAATACTTAGGAATTCTTCAAAGAACCAAAAGTAGAGAATAACCTCACAAATATATTGAATAATGAATAATGTATAATGTGTTTGATTACATAACTTGGACCTCTATTTATACTACTCAAAACAATCCAAATCCTAATAGGAATTTATAAACTATAACCCTAATTTCTATAAGGAAATAGAAATCAATTTGGAAAAGAAATTCTAATTAAAAGAAATTCTAATTAGAATAGAATTTGATAAGTATTTGGAAAATAAATCCCTAAAAATTAGGCTAATAGAATATGCCTAATATTTTAGGAAACAAAATCTTTTTCCTAAAATCCCAAAATCCTTGCCACGTTAGGATCTTTTGCCACGTGAAACTTGCTTCTTTTCTTTGTATGTAATCTGATTATGTGAAGTTATAAAGACCCATATAATACTAGCTACATGTGAATAACTTGCTGATCAGGATTGTATCACCTACAAATAGAGAAGTCTTCAAAAGAAAACAAGCTATTATAGAAATTTTAACGACACAAAACCATACACAATTAACAACATAAAATTAGAAACAGGTGAGTCTAAAAATAGTAGAAATTATTAAGGAAAATAGAAAACTAGGGCATAATTAGTACATTTTCAACAAATTTGACTACAAAGTAAGAGAATGGGCTCTTCCTATAATAAGCAAACAAGAGGAAAAGAAAAGAGAAGAAATTAGGGTTCCAAATTGTTAAAATAAGAGAAATTAACTGGAAGTTTCAATTTGTGAGAAATAGATCTAAGTTTTCTATAACAAGCTATTACATAAATTTACGGTATAACATACTAGCGGCAATTTGAGAGCAGAGAGTTTCAATTCGAGAGAGGAAAACTTCAATGTAAGATAAGAGAGCTTCAATTTCGAGACTAGTGGCAAGGTAGCGACGACAGCAACGTAGCAACGGCGGCGGTTGGGTTGGAGACAATTTGTATATTAGGAAAAAGAATGGGGAAAGGTTGGATCCGGAGTATTTTTCCAGAATTACTAAATTATATTCAACTTTCTTAATTATATCTATTTTATTCAAATTTTTTTAGAATAGACTCTTTTCTTAACCAAATTTATTAATTTAAGAACAATTTTTATAAATAATTTTTTTTAAAAAAAAAATTTAATTTTTTAAAACAAGATTTATTTTTAAATCAATATTTTTTTAAAAATAAAAAATTCAACGATTGTCGTTAGGAGTAAAGACTCTCATATCTAATTTGTGGAAAATTAGTGAACGCCATTTGAAAAAACTATCTTAATTTTTTTTAAATGGTTTTATTTTTTTAAAGAAATTTGAAAAAAATAAAAATGTGATTCAATGCCAAACTAACTGGCATAAAAAAAACGGTTTTATTAAAACGGTTTTTTTTAAACGGTTTTATATTTTAAACTGGCATATTTCAATATTTTTTATGTTTATTCTTTGTCATCGACGTTGGAAATGAAGGAGTATATAAGACTTCAGCTATAAAAAAATAAAAAATTCTAATGTCAATTAAAGTGACGTTGCATCTTACTCTTTTTTTTATAAATTTGTTTTTTTTTAAAAATTAAATAAAATAGGGATAAAATTGATATTACATTAATATGGGTCAAACTATCTTATTAGGAATGACTTATAAGTCATTTTTAAATAACTTTATTCTGTTTTAGTTCATAAAACATAATAAACTTTTCTTCATCTTTTATGTTTTCTCTTAGAACTAATAGTATTATAATTTAATTTTATAATATATTTGAAAAAAAGGTAAAAGGAGAATTAGGAATAGCTAGGGGTATTCCATTACTATTCTTCGTTTTATGTTTTATTTTTGGACTTAAAAATATGTTCATGATTTAAGTTACTCCCTCCGTATAAGATTAAAAGTTCTTATTATTTTATGTAATCTCAAGTTAAATATTTACTTATATTAAATAATCTATTTTTTTACAATAATTTGTGTGTAATATCCTTAGTATTAAATGTCATATTTTTATTATTTATATAATATCACTAGTCATGTATAGAAAAATATGCAATTAGATGAGAAACCTAGTTGTGATATTTCTTATGTTATATTTTTTTGTGTATTAGATAAATTCTATTACCATATATATATATATATATATATATATATATATATATATATACCCATCTTAAATCTCCACAATAAACTAAATATATATATATATATAATGTAACTATAAATATTTATATATATATATATATAAATTTATCTCTAAATATTCATATAAATATCTATAAACAAATATTCATATAAATTTATCTTTAAAATTTATAAATTTATAAATATTTTATCTAAAATTTACTTTAATGTTGAGATTTGTTTAGTTAACTAATAAATTAGAATGGCTCAGTGGTAGCTTAATGGCCCAATAACCTATAGGTCTTATTTTCGAAACCTAGCTGTGATATTTTTGCTTCTTATGTTAGATTTTTTGTGTATTAGATAAATTCTATTACCATATATATATATTTATAAATTTATCTCTAAATATATATATATGGGTATCCATACACAGCAATCGGTTGTTGGGAGCAACCCCTTTTGGCCCAACCGCTACAACCTGTAGCGACTTATAAAAAAAATTGTCTAAGGCCGGTACAGGTTGTAGCGGCTGGGCCAAAAGGGGTTGCTCCCCAACAACCGGTTGTTGTGGATGAAATCCCTATATATATATATATATATATATATATATATATATATATATATATATATATATATATATAGCAATGATCTTAAGCTCACCCTTATGTAGCTCACCCTGCGTTTTTTTTATAAAAAAAAACTAATAAAACAGTCTGTACAACACTGTTTTGTTATATGTACCCAAATCACATCCAAAATACTTTTTTAAAAAAAAATTTCAATTCCAAAAATTATTATACATTTTTTATTAGTTATAATTTTTTTATAAAAAAAAGGCAGGGTGAGCTCGGGGTGAGCTCAATAAGGGTGAGCTTAAGAAATGGACTGTATATATATATATATATATATATATATATATATATATATATATATATATATTCTTTTCAAAATTTCTTATCAAACTAAATATATATAAAGTAACTATGAATATATATATATATATATATATATATATATATATATATATATATATATATATATATATATATATATATATATATATATACGTACATATCATATGTGGACGGGCTGACGTGACGAATATTGAACTTTATCCCAAAAAGTATGTGGATGCATAGATTCGACACCAAGACCTCCAGTTTGGAATATTTGTTGGGCCTCCAACTTTTAGTTTTATTTTGATGATAACAATAATTAGTAAATAAATTAATTAAAAGGGTAGAATCCTCTCCATAGGATTTATATTATAATTGTTTTAATTTTCTTATTTATTTTGACCAAAAATATTTTCTAAATCTTATTTAATTGATTATCTTGATTTTAATGTTTTAAAATGTTAAATCAATTGAGTCATGCATTGTGAGACACAAGTCATATGTTGATTATCAAATGCTTGTTTGACCTAATTTGAAAAGAAGATGGAGATTTTGATTAAATCATTTTTACATATGAACATTTTTTATTTATTCTCAAATTAATTTTATTATTTAAAGATTTCAAAAATTATTTTATTATATATATATATATATATATATGTCATATATTCTAAGTATTATATTTTTTATATATAAACCGTAAGTTTTTATAAGTATATTATATATGGGATTCCATCCACAGCAATCGGTTGTTGGGAGTAACCCATTTTAGGCCAGCCGCTACAGCCTGTACCGGCCCTTATGTAAAAAAAAATTTATAAGCCGCTACAGGCTATAGCGGC